>PVKB01000148.1:915834-1064563 GCA_004027205.1 Ctenodactylus gundi
CCCCCCAGTCCCCAAGTTGCTGAGCTGAACTACTGGTTCTCAGGTCCCAGAGAGGTGCTCTGGGCTGCATGGGTGGGAAGTAACTACAGAGAATCCTAATCCCCTAGAGCAAGGACTGGGCCTGACACACGCTAAGCACCACGCCTGTCGAGGACAGATACACTTGGCGCAATCCAGCAGTAGCTTCTTCTTACGTTGTTACCTTGAACTTTATCGTCACGCTAATGTTGGCTATTTAATTCAAATAGATTTTTGAACATGAAGCCATTACCAACGTTTTCCAGGAGTCCAAGGAAGAGATGCGATTTTTTCCCCACTTTCTTGCAAGACTGGGGACAGACCCAAGGCCTTGTGCCCCAGCTTCCCTACCCTTTCTTTGAGGCAGCCTTGCTGTGTTGCCCAGATTGGTCTCCACCTTGGCATCTCCTGCCTCAGCCACACGGGGCGCTGTGACTTCTGACCTGTGCCAGGGGGCCTGGCTGAGAGACCAGCGTTTGGATGGCATTGTTTTTGTTACTGTTGGATGTGCCAGGCAACCAGAATTCCTCCAGAAGTTTAGGATCAAGGACAGAGTGACTCATTTCTCAGAATAAATTTTGGACAAAACATAACTTGCAGGCGGGTTCCTATTTTCAACATCACAGACATGTTATTGATAGAACATGATGCTTGCCCTGACTTTATCCCCTGAAAGCTCCTACACTTGTACCTCCCGCTTCTGAAGGGCTTTGCTTGTGAAGAGGCCAACGAGTGAGCTGGTGGCATCTTTGCTGTAGGATATTCTGCACGCCAAATTTAATTTTTCCTCAAGTGGAAGGCAGAAATGTGTCATGTAATTTGGATGGACAAATAAACTGCTTCTTTTGGAAATTCTTTAGAGTGGAGAAATCCTAAGGGGGAAGCAAAAATCTCACTTGCACCGGGAAGCTAAGCCCTGGCTAAAATCTTCACAGGCCAGGGCTCTGGAGCCACCATCCCAGTCTCCTACCTGTTCTCTCTGTACTTCCCCTCAGTACTGCCTGTTCTCAATAGTTTTAAGTGCACCAGTATTTGTAGCATGTCTAGCTTTAGCTCTGTGGATATCAGAAATTAACGTGTACTTGGAAAGAAAAGTAAAGATCATTGACATTTGAACATGTGGAGTGCTGAGAAGTTGGAACACCTGTGAAGCGTCAGAATCACACCGTGAATTCTGGCTGCCAGCGAGCCTGCTGTTGTAAGAGCAAGGTGGAAAAGTACCTGTGCAGGAAGTTTGGAAACATGCAATCCCTACATTTTTTTTTTGGGGGGGGGGGGGGCTGGAGGCTTAGTTCAGAGATTAGAGCACTTGCCTAGGAAGCTCAAGGCTCCAGCTTTGATCCTCCAGCACCACATATGGCGGTGGTAGCTACCTATTTGTCTGCACTTGGGAGGGGGAGGCAGGAGGATTGCCGTGAGTCTGAGGCCAGTCTGGACTACACAATGAGTTCAGAACCAACTTGGACTATAGAGCAAGACCCTCAGAAAAGGTTTATTGTTGCTTTATGTCACACTGAACTTGATAAATAATTTCAGAAGGCTTAGAATTACATAAGATATCCATGATGAATAAGAAAGCTATTGCAGGATTTGGGAGGGCAGGACTATGAGGACAGGATGTGTTTGTCCAGTTTCTGCTCTGTGCCAGGCTGTGCCATAAACATTACCTGTAGAAAGTTGTCTAATCCTCACCATAGACAGAAGAGACAGCTTCCAGAGGGAGAAAAGCCAAGTACATAGCGTAGCGTTCTGGAGACAGAGCCTGTGTCTGAGATCCGTCAGCTGGGGGATCCGCGGTCTTGGCCTCCAGTCGCTGAGCTGGCCTGCCACAGGTGTGACCCTGAGACTTTTAGCAGCCGGGCCAAAGCTGCACACACAGCCATAATGACAACTGGATAAAATGTTGACCACTCTCAGGAGAAAGTGGAAAACTCTATAGTTACATTTAACCTTGCTTCTTGGTGCCACTAAGATAGTCCCGTCCTGTGTTTGTTGGGTACATTCTGAGGCCACCCCGACCCTGCAGGCAGCACTAAACTCTTTATAACTTGGTCTTTGTGCACAGAGGATGTGTGATCTCAATACTCAGTGAATGTTTAAGCTAAAAGAATTGTTCGACTTTAAGATCATTACTGTTAGGCACCCACAAAATACGCCCCCTCACGTCAGCTATGCGTGCAACACTTGTGACTTCCTCACCCCCATTTTTATTAATATATATGTGAGATACATAATGTTTACAATAAACCCCAGTGTTATGTACACATAAATATCACATCAACATTACAATCCTTTCCCATTTTTGGCCGTTCCACACCATCCCCATCCCCCTTTAACTCCCACTATCACACCCATTTGATCCCATAGAATGTCTGCATTCTGAGTTTCCCAAATCAGAGAAACCCTGCGAAATTTCATACATTTAATCGTCTGTGTCTGACTCATTTCACCATTCAAATCTCCACTCTTTAACTCAGCTTCCCACCCCTAGAATGGGCTGCAGGGGCCATAAATTGATGTTTCTTCTTTGACTCCAGCAGAGCCCTTTATTGGAATGATTTGCTGAAAGGTTTTTGTTTTGTTTTGTTTTGTTTTGTTTTTTGTTTTTTGCTATACCTTACTATATCTTTGTTAAGATTCTTTAACATGGACTCATGGACTCACGCACCAGTCCACATAAGAGAAGGGCTATAACAATAAAATTCATAAAACTAGAAAGTGTGAAAAAGAGAGACGTTAAATTTCAGATTCCGTAGCTGAGTACTGGAAGGTAAATATTTGTACATTCGAGAGACATTCAGGTTATCATTATGTCAGTTAGTTTTCTTAGGATAAATTGCATCAAGTAAGTGAATTGCTACATTAAATGAACTTAAGTCTGTATTACAAAGTATATTACATGTAAAGCAAGGGATATAATGGCATATTTAGTTATTTCAGAACTTTTTTAACTTTCATAAATTATTGTCTCACTTTTCACTATTAACATATTGCCAGATTCTGTTTATCATTTTATCTAGCTATCCATCCATAAACTCACGCATTTATTTTTTAAATTTTTATACTAATTTCCCATGTTGTATATAATCATTATGATTTTTAAACTAACATACTATTAAAAATAATCATTATGGGGGAAGTTTCACAGATTTTATGACAAAGCTGGTACTGTTTTAGTAGGATGCCAGTCAAATGATTCAATTACCAGTCTATTTCTTTTGTTACACTTTCTCTTTAGGTGCTTTTTTTTCTCCCTTTTCTTTGGTGCTTCTTGTCTCTTTGCCTTTCTCAAAGATTCCTTCATGTATTTTCTGCAGTTCTGGGCCAGTGGTCACAAATTTCCTGAGGGATTCTTGGTCATGAAAGTTCTCACTTTCCCTTCAATTATCAGGGATAATTTTCCTAGAGACAACAACCTGGGTTGAGACGTGCTGTCTTCAGAGCTTGAAATATTTTTCTCCAGGCTCTCCTGGCCTTTAAAGTTTTCATTGAGGAATCTACAGTAATTCGAATGGCTGTGCCGTGGTAGAACAAAGTCTGTTTTCCTCTTGCTGCTTTTAATACTCTCTTTATGTTGTATTTCTGAGGTTTTAATTATGACATGTTGTGGCAAGTCTTGTTGCTGGTTGAGGTTACTTAGTGTTTTAGTGCTCTACAAGCTTCTTATACTTGAGAATATTTCTTTGCCTAGATTTGAGAACTTTTTTGTATGATTTCAGTGAGCAAATTCTGCATATCTTCGGTGCTATCTTCTGTTCTTTCACCCACACCCCTAATTCTGAGATTGGTTCTCTTTGAATCGTCTATCAGCTGTTGTATCCAACTGTTTTGCTCATTTCTAATTTTGGAGTCATGCCTAATTATCACGTTTATGTCCTCAGCCTTGTCTTCAAAATCTGAAATTTTGTCCTCACAATGTTTGAGTTGACATTCCCTGCTTTCAAATGTATTTTTCATATCCTGAATTTCAGCTAGATTTCTTTTCAAAATTTCCACTTCTCTATCAAAATGTACCTTCATGCCGTATGTTTCCTTACTTACGTCAGCCAACTTTTTATTGTGGCTTCCGTATGCTCCGTAAGCTTTGTGTGTATTAGGGCCCCTGTTTGTTTAGTAAGTGCCTCTTTAAGCCGGCTGATCATTGCTTGCATTTCTTTGAGGACATCTTGTTTGAATTGATTGTTTGAGTCATTAACTTGCTTTGTGACTTCCTTCCGTATGAGTCCCACTACTTCAGGGCCCATCACATTAATTTCTGGGGTCTCAGGCATGTCTGTGGGTGTCCTGTTGACTTGTCTTTTTCCCATACTTCTTTTGTTGAGGGACTTGACTTTAAGGCCTAGCTGAG
This sequence comes from Ctenodactylus gundi, assembly GCA_004027205.1. Lineage (NCBI taxonomy): Eukaryota > Metazoa > Chordata > Mammalia > Rodentia > Ctenodactylidae > Ctenodactylus > Ctenodactylus gundi. The sequence continues at coordinate 920,201 of PVKB01000148.1, forward strand.
AGGTCCCTTTGAATGACTATGAGGCAATGTTGCAAGGGGGAGCCAAAATTCTTCTGAGTTCTGTGCTTTGAATAGACAGTGAACCATGACCTAACATTCTGATTGCCTCTGACGTGTCACACCCAGCCCCCTCAACAGAACTCTCCCACCTGTCCTGGCTTTTCTCTCTCAAGGGTGGGGCTCTCTATCCTCAGAGATGCTCCCGCTGTCACCTGAGCCATTCAGGAAGCTGGTGGCCTTTTTCTCCTCTCCACAACTGTCTCTTGTGCCAGCTTCCCCCAGGCACTGTGTAAGAGTGACCTCAAAATGCCTTATGTGCTCTTCCAAGCTTTGTTTTGCTCAAAGTAGTTCAGTCTTGGGCTCTTTTTTTTTTTTTTAAAGTGGCTCCTGCTTATGTCACTGCTTGTTACGGCTGCCGAGCACTGTTCTGATCTGGGCTCCAGTGGCCTTTTCTAGGGAGAGCTCACATCGCGTTTGTAGTACGCACTACCTGGATGCTTGATTTTTTGAAGCTTGCACTGCCAGCTGCTGTCCATTCCCACTTCTCCAAGATCTGTGCTTACCTCAGTCTGCGATTCCAGACCTTCTTCTGTCTGTGGATGTCAGTCCGGGGCTGCTTCCTGGGCTGCTGTTTTTCTCCACTTCCGAAATGTCTTTGGGATTTCCGACCTTCCCCACGGCCTCCTTTTCATTCGATGGGGTGCTGCTTCCTCTTGTAGCTTGGTCGGAGGTTTCGGGATCCAGGCAGGCTTTTCTCTGTCTGCCAGTGCTGGCAGCTCCCAGCCGTTTGCAGTTGGTCTGAGCAGTTTCTTGAGCTGCTGTTTACCTCTGCTTGCAATGTGTTTTGGGAGTTTCTGACATTCCTATGGCCACCTTTAAGTTGATGGGACACTCCTTCCTCTCCTAGTTTAGACCGAGGCTCCAGGTTCCCACTTGTAAGTGGGTCCATGAGGAGACATTGCACAGCTCTGTTGCTCGGCAGCCACCTTGACTGGAAGTCTCTGTTCTTGGCAACTTTCTGAGGCAGTTCCAAAAGAATAATTCTGTGAGCATATCTGGGAGATACAATCAAAAATATGGTCAATGCTCTTGCCGAGTGTCAGGTGGGCTCTAAAAACATGCAGCCCCTTCCTGACTCCCGGCACGCTGCTGTAACATACAATTACCTACCTTAGCAATGTTCCAGAAGGGCCATTGCAGTAACGTCCCTTCCTTTCTCTTTAGTCCTCCTGCCATTCAGAATAACAGAAGCAAATCTTCTTTTATGCTACGTGTATTAAGCACTTCCTAAACATACCACTGCTGGCTGAATTTGGATCCTAATTTACTTAGAGTTTGGTTGCACACTTAAGAGAAAGTATTCTAGCCAAGGCAATGATGTAAGAAAAAGTTATTGTCGATGACTTGTGAGTCCTAAAAATGCCACGTGTTTTGCCAAATAATGACGTGATGTTCTGTGAGTCTCCCACCACCCAGAGATTCTGTGATCCTGAGATGAGGATTCATGTGGTTGACAATCCTGGAAGTAACAGGGCATGTGCCAGTTTATTACTAGCAAATAAGACCAAAGCCAGGCAGACCTAGTCCATTAGGGTCTGTTTTGTGTCGTGGTAAACCTGTGGTACCACTTGTCTGCTAGAAACACCCCCAAAACTCAAACATAGTGGGCAGTAATCAGTTCATTAAACAATAAAACAGCCAAGAACTGTTATGGTGATCAAAAGCACATGCTGGTGTTTCCCTGGCCCTGTCCACCACCTGGCAGGAGTCTCGAGCTGGGGTCCCATCTCACCCCCCACACGTGCAGAACCTGAGCACAGTGTGAGTGGCCCTCCCTAGAGCTGCACCTGGTCTACACTGTTCACCTGGGGTATTCACAATCTCCCTCCATTATTTTACACATCTGTGGCCCTACTGGCCTATGAACTCCTTCAGACCTTGTTTGATTTTTTTGATTTTTGTATTCCCAAGCCCTAGATGGTCTGTGGCGTATGAAAAAGGTTTTTATTTAAAACTTGCTCATTGATTTGAATAAGAATGCAAATATATTTCATAAAGACAAAGATTTTGGCTCTTGTGTTTAAAGAAGTAAGACTTTTCCAAAAGCACTATTCCCATTGGTAGGTAAGCTCAGTCATTACATTGAGGTTTTTTTCGAGAATAAAAAAAATTTTAATTATGTGAAGTATTTATTTATATATATATATAAGACAGTGAGATATTTTTAGAAATTAAACTGCCATGAACTAAAAGACAAGTAAAAGATAAGCAAATATTTACAGATAATTTTTCTTATCAGACCAAAATAAAAAAACAGATCAACTCTAAATCAGGAAAAGTAGTAGGCAGTGGGTGTGGGTGGGCACCTTCCCATAGCAGCTCCTGCTCAGACGCCCTCACATTTCAGCACGAAAGGCGAGAACTCCATGCCCCCCTTTAAAGCTGCTCTTCTTCCAAATACTGGAAAGTCAGGAGGAAAATCCGATCAAAGGGAGACACTGGGAGAGGGAGGGATCTTCAGGATTCAAGTGAAAAAAGCCAAATCAAACGGGTTTAATCAAAAGAGGAAAAAAATAATGGATTGGTTCATGGAACAGAAAATTTCAGAATGAAAAACTCATCTGGCTTCGATCCCAGGCAGGTCTGCTGAGCTCAGTGTCGACCTGAGCACACTGTGACCACCTTTCTCTGCTGTGCCTCCTCCTGTGCAGCTTGAAGCACGCCACTGTGGTCCTGATGCACAGGCCAGCACCTGTGCCTTCCAGCCATCTCCTTCTTCCCATGACAACAAACTCCCGTGTCCCATCGTCACTCCACTGCCTTGGTCCTGTACTCATCCTGAACCAGTAATTGTGGCCAGAGGACGGGAATCTGTGCAAGGCTAGAGAGGAAGCGTGGGGACCTGAGCCCAGGGCCTGAGTGTGTGGGAGACAGCGGGATTATGACACAAGAGGTCAGTGACGGGGGAAAAAGAAAGGCAACACATTTTCAGTTCATTATACCCTGTTCAGCAGGGGGTAAATGATTAGAGTTCAGGGTAGGCGCTAGTATTGACCTTTGAGGTCTGTGACACGGGACCCGGAACAACCTTTTCTATGACTCCGTTCACTGTTCCAGCCGGATCAGGTTTGCGGGTAATTAGCCATCAGGAGTTGTGTTTGTGTGTTTGGTTTAGATTTGTAGCACGGTCCTCTGAAGCGGTGAGCAGGTAAGCAGGTAGCCTGTGGCTCAGTAGGGTTCAACCCAATTTTCCAATCTATGAAAAATGGAAGCCTGATGCCTCCAGACAGAGCCGGCAGCTGGGAGCCCGAGAGCTGGCTGTGATTTCAATAAAAGAACCACATGCCGACAACTGCCTAGCGTCTCTGGGCTTCTGGTCACGGGAAGGATTCATTTCGCTTGGGTTTGGGTGTGCCGCTGGCTTGTCTGGGGGTGCAGTGGCTCTGGGGCCCGAGGGACCCGTGTGCTTTAGGGAGTCACAGGCTCTCGATCAGCCAGCAGCCCACAGTGCACGGGAGACGGTTTTGTAACGCTGCACGGCCCCGCGTCCCAGCCGCGCGGAGCAGCCTCTTCATGACATACTTCCCTTAGCTCTGGAGGCCGCACAATTCATTTTGTTTTGGGGAGAGGCAGTGCATCTTGAGGGTAGGAAAGGGATAATGACTTCACAAGAACTTGAGTTGAACCCGAGAGAGGAGGAGGGAGTCGAGGGACCTGCCCACGCAACAGCCTGCTTACTGGCGTGGCTTGGCAGCATAATTTATCCAAGAGGAGAGGGTCGGACGAGGGAACTGTGGCGCCAAATCCCGCGCTGTATCATCTGGTCAGGAAACCTAGCGGTCACCCTATCGATGTCTATTGTTTCTGAGTGCCCTGCGGGCCTCGTGGTGGGATCCTGCCCTGCTGTGGACTTTGAAATCATCCACGCTTGTCTCTGCTTTGGTGCAAAGTGCCACTAACGTCAGTGAGTGAGATGCACTCGCCCAGTGTCGCCCCCTGCCTGGAGGTACTGTGCCCTGCTGCAGAGCCCCGCGTGCTGGAAGACCTGCCGCCACCAGCCCCAGTGCCTTTCTCCTGGAAGGCCCCTTACAGCTGCAGGGCCGGGCTGTCCTTCCTTGCCTCCGGTCTTTCCCTCCTCCCACAGCCACAGATGGCCAGCGTGGACTTCTTCCCGGGGGACGGCCAAAACTGAGAAAGGAAAGGAGATTCTCTTCAGAAAAATCCACTTCTGACCACACAGACGGCCCAAGCTGGCCCACAGTAGTCCCGTCTCGCCTCGCACCAACCTCGTTGACTTAGTTTACACAGATGTATAATGTTTCTTTCTATTATAGAAATTTGGGAAAACATACCATAAAATGTAAACTATACTCAGAGCTCCTGAATCCGTCTCATAAGCAGATAGTTAAGCAATATGGTTGACTTGTACCACTCCGCTCGGAAACTCGCCTTTAGTCTTCTACACGTTGGCGCAGCTTTTTTATTTATTTGGCAATAATTTTGGTGCTGCTGACAGCAAATGTGGAGCCTGAACAATTGTCAGATGAGTTCTCTGTGCTCCAGGGCCATCTGGGCATCATTACTCCTCTTCATACTGGGGACCTTGATGGCCAAGGCTATTAGCATTCACAATGGCCTTAATAAGCAAATCAAAACACTTTTTACACATATTTTCGCGGAGTTAGAAAACATAACAAAAGGAAGCGAGAATGTCTTTTTATTGTAATCCCTGGAGAAACTGGTAATACACAGGATGTCTCAAAGGTTGCCACACCTATGAAAAATATATAACATCATCTATAAAAATGCATTTGCAGGTGTATTTGTTATAATATTTGAAGCAAAACTAATTATATTGGGAAATATATAAGCACTAAATTCAATGCTTAGAGCGTCCCAAAGTTGCAGTTCATGGGAACAGTTAAACTTTTGGCGTACTCCATGGTATGTAAGCGTTGGAAGTGTAGCTCATTAGTGGCATGTGTACTTAGCGTGGACAAGGCCCTGGGTTCAATTCCCAGCATAAAAAAGTAACACACACACACACACACACACACACACACACACACACGCCATATATGCAAACAACAAGCTTTATACCTCTTTCATTTTGACCTCTATGGAATAAACAGCAGTTGGTGTCTCCGTGAAAAACTCCACAGAGCTGATGAGGCATCAGGCATTTCTGAGCCTGGGTATTGAGCTATGGGGGAAGGGAATGTCTGGTCTTCTTAGCCGTGTAAATCTCAGCAAGTTCAGTGCCTCTCCGTGCCAGCTCGTTTTGTCTTTAGGGTGAAGATAGTGACAATACAGATGGTGCTACCGTGAGAATTCTGTGAGCAGATGACCCCCCGATCCCCCAGTGGGGTGCCCGGTGCTGTGATATTGTTGCTGTGCATAGCCCGGCCGGCGGCTTGCCTGCTTTGGTACGTTCTCAGGCTGTCGGGCAATGCCCTATATAAAGCTGGCAGGCCAACAAACAAGGCTCCTTTTCCAGCTTATCTGTTAGACACATGGATTCTCTTCAGAAATTTTGGTGTTATTTTGCTGTGTTTTCAGGTGCATCCAATTTTCTACAAGCAACTTTATTCTTTTATACATCTTACATATATACATACACACACACATATATGCATAGTGATAAATATATATTAATGCATATAGTAAGTGTATATACACAACCTGATATATACGAACTCTTGAAACCCAAGTTTTTGTTTATAAAAAGTCACTCAGGGTGCTAAAAAGTCACCTCTCATAGAGCAGCTGACAAACAGGCAGCTGTGACATTATTATATAATATAGAAAACATCTTTGTAGGAAATACTCTTACCTCTTCCTAAGACAGTTTAAGTAGAGATTACTAAACTGAGGAAACTCTTGCCTAAACAGAAGATGGAGAAGCTCAACTTTTAAAATTTTTAATTAATTAACTTTTGTTTTTTGGAGCTCAAGGCCGGGGCCTTCACACTGAACTATATTCACAGCCCATTTTTAGTTTTGATAATGAGACAGGGTCTCACGACATCATAAAGTTGCCCAGGCTGGGCTCGAACTTGGAATCTTCTTGCCTCAGCCTCCCAGAGTGCTGGAATTAAGAGGCCTGAGCCACCAGTTCTATCTGACTCCCTCTTTAATCCACATACCATGTTTTGCCCTTAAGCTAAGCACCCTTAACCAACAAAAGAAGTTTCACATCTAATCTTTAAATATTTAAACAAACAAACAAAAGCACTCTTTTCTGTTTGTTTGCTAGATGAGGAAGGAAGCCTAAACTCCTTGGCAACTTAGCTAGCCACACTTTATCTCAACAGAGAAAACATTTAAGCAGTACCAAATTTCCCAGATTAATCCCTCCTTCCCTTCAGGGTTCGCTTTGGTACACAACATGCTGCTTAATTTTGAGCTCTAATACGATTCCCCAGCGCTCCCTAGGATGGGTTCAACTCCATCGCTTCATTTTTTTTTACATAGAATTTAATTAGACCCCCAAATAAAACCACTTCCAAATTTTAAATGTTACAAAAGAAGTTTGACTTGCCTTGAAGTCAGACCAGAGTCCTTGGAACTTTTTGTTTATGTCTGAACTTCTAGAAATAATAATTTCATGGCTGCTGAAGCAGTTGTCATCTTTCACGATCTTGCCCTTATCTGAATCATCAAGGGAGATTTGGTCTGGAAAGTTTTTTTTTTTATCTTACAAAAATAGCTCACCTCTTTCAACTTCCTGTAAAGATGGCAGGCTGGGCTGCAGTGACAAGGAATGCCTCCGGGGAAGATCCAATGAATAACTTCGGAGGAAACTATTTTCACCAAAGACTTGTCCAGATTTAATTAGTTATGGAGGTTAAAGGGAGGGAGAAAAGGCCCAGAGCCCGCGGGGGTGGCAGGCGAGCTGTGTCAAGGAGGAGGCAGGCCTCACGTGGAGAGGGAAGTGCTGCTGCTGGTAGCTCTAATAATATGGTGACCCTGTGTCAAGCGCCGTGATTTCCAGTGGTAGCAGAGGCGGAAACAGAAGCGTGAATCTGCCCTTGGCTAGAGGAGCTTCCTCCCCGTTCTGTCTTCCTTAGTGGATCGAACAAGAGAATTCATTTTGGAAGAAGCCATTTGTCCTATCAGAAAGGATAGGCTGTGACTGTGTCAGCTGAGTACCATCGCTGGTCCTTACCCAGTGGTGCTACCTCTTCCCTTGTGACTGTGGGTGGCGCACCTCGTGGAAATCATGACTGCAGCAGGCCAGCACCCAAGGATCCAGCCTTCACCTGCTAGAGCTGAAGACTTATGCTTACTATCATCCTGAGGCATCTGCAGGCCGGGCCTAGTGGTGCGGACCTGTAATCCCAGCACTCTGGGAAGCTGAGGCTGCAGGATTACAAAATTTAGTCCAGCAAGAGCAGTTTACTGACGTAGCAAGACCCTGTCTCAAAATAAATAAACAGGAGCTGGAAATATAGATCACTGCCAATGTCCTATTTGGTCCCCGAGTCCACCATCCCCCCCAAAATAGTGAGAAATTTGAGTATCATGTAAACGTTACCAAAGCCATGCTTGCGTAACATTATTTTCTCTTAAACATTTAGTTGCTGTCCACTTGTGTTAAATATGGTAGGGAAGCAAATGGCCCCTGGAGGTCTGTGGTAGCTGCAGGGGACTTTGAGGATGGGTCCCAGGAGAGAGAAAGTTTCCTTACAAGAGCAGCAACCAGACCGTGACCAACACTCCGCCCCAGGCATCTTTTTCCCCGTTTTATTGATATGTAGAAGCGGAAAATTTAAGGTTTACAATGAAGTTGAACATTTTGTGCACCTACGTATCTTGTCAGGGTGACAAGGACTTTTCCACTCTCCTTTTGTCCCTCCCTCTTCCTACTCTTCCCTCCCTCCCCACCCTATCCCCCTATTTCACTTTGTTTTTCGTCTTAAGTTCTATGAGATAGTTGTGCTCTGGGACTCTCATGTCAGAGAGACCATCCGATGTTTCGCCTTCTGCTTCTGACTCACTTCACTAAGCATGCTGTTCTCAGGTTTCTTCCATTTGCCTATAAAAGCCTCCACACTGTTGGACTTTATTGATGCATAGTATTCCATTGTGTGTAAATACCACAGTTTGTGTATCCACTGGTCTGTTGATGGGTATTTTGGCGACTTCCATATTTTAGCTATTGTTAGTTGTGCTGCTGTGAACATGGGTATACGTATGTCTCTATTATGTGTTGTTTTGGCCTCTTTTGGATAAAACTACTTGTATTCACACACACTAACACACACACTTTGCATTTCTTTTCTGTAGAATTTCAACTATTAAAAATGTTAATAATTTCATAAGTAATCTAAAATTTAAACAAAAAAGTCTTGTGTGAATGGGAGCAGAGATAGGGGTAGAACAATGTGTAAGCTTCTAGGCAGGGGAAGGTTGGGCCTGTGCTGACAAGCTGCAGTTTCTTCTATAGGAGGTGAGGAGCTCCAGGATTTTAAGTGGAGGAATAGCACTGAATCTCCTCTTGACACAGGAGGCGCAGGACACTGGCGGCGAGGCTCTAAAGATACTATGGCACCAGTGGGTTCTGGAGGCCTCATCACAAGCAAAAGGCCCATTCAGGGTTGGTGGAGATCACACACGGAGCTGTGCTTGTTTGTAGGGTTTGAGCTGGAAGAGAATGAGAGAGAGAAGGCTAACGATAATGCTGGGACTTCTAGCCGTCGACAACCCTGTGAGAGCCTAAGGTTTTATAATGCCTAACTTGAACTTGCTCATGAACTTTCTTTCCTATGGATTTAAGGAGTACTCTGTTTTTCGTGTGTAATGAATCACTTCACTAACATTTTCACTCAAAAGTTACGAGTTTCTGATGTGTATGAGCCATCTTAGATTGGAGTTTTTAATGGCCATGTCTTTTAAAATATACATTAAAGCATGTGGTCTTAGTCATTCACTCTAAATATTTGTAGGGGGTAATTTTAAGAATGAGTATTATATATACTGAGTGTTCTTATTTTCAACATATTCCGTTTTCTTCTATATTTTCAAACATTGCAAATTTAATTCTTTGTCTTAACTCGGTGGCATTCATCCGCTTCACTGTTTCAGCCTGGAACTCTGATAGCTCCAATGTTCTGGGATGGAGGCATTCCCTTTAGGTTGGGTAGGCATTTGTCTCTTTTTGTCCAGGATGTATCTTGGGATGGGACATAGGTAACAAAAAGGAAGGGGATGTTCTTCCTAAAGGGTGTGGGGCATGAGCCAATGCCCCAGAGTGGGAATAAGTTTGATTGGACACAGATAGAAATAGCTAACTGTCTGCCTCCAGCACTTAGGCCGGGTGGGTTCTGGTGTCCTTGCCAAAGAGTCTGATTTCATCCTCGGTCAATGCAAAGGCACCGAAGGACTTTAAAAAGCAGACGAATGGAGAGGAAGGTTGTGTGCATGTGTGACATGATCTGATAATTGAAGCCACTGCGGGGATGAGATGCCCTAGGGAGAGGCGAAAGGAGAAACCCTAGTAAGTATCTGACCATATTTGTGCAGCAAAGAGGAGAGAGAAAGGTCAAAGAGGTAGTAGCCCGGCTGCAGTGGAGTGCTAATGCGCAGTCCCAGGAGAGGAGGGGGCTCCCCAGGGAGGGGGGCTGCCGTGGAGTCAGGTGTCAGCGGAGGCCAGGAGGTTGAGGAGGTGGAAGAGGCGTTCTTGGTCCCTGTGTTATTTCTCACTCGCTTGGCTTTGGATGCGACTTTGACTATTTAGCAAGGGAATGCATCTATGTGATCCCAGGCCGTGCATTTCTTACGACGGGGCTGAAGTATGCACCGGAAGTAGGTGTAATTGTTTTAATGACAGAACGCGATTTGCAATTTTAAGCCCTAAAGATACTCTCCCTAATAGGAACATATCTATTATATTTTATGTAAGAGTTCTTCAAAATCTCATGATTTCAGTTATTAGATCGATGCACATACCCTGTTTCTTGTTCTATGAAACCTCTTAACAAAACACGAATCAAGGGAACAGGAGACGTTGAGGTCTATGGCCAGCACTGGAGTGGACACAGGTCATGTGGAAATTCGTACGATACCTCACAGGCAAAAGGAAGGAGCAGCCAGCCGTGGGAGAGAACAGGACAATGGGACTTGTTTCTGGATGGGATCATCAGAGATGCGGGATTCAACTGGTATCGGCAAAAGAGTGAGGCTTAGTAAAGAGGGCCAGGACAAAGGTGTGGGGTGTGTGTTGGAGCCACAGAGGTTCAGCAGAGTCTGCTGGTCTAGGTGCTGCTCAGGGAAGCTTCGTTCTGATTCTCGGCCTTTCAGTTGATCGCATGAGAGGACACCCCGGTCACCAAGGAAGATTTCCCTGCTTGACAGTTGCTCATATGGGCTTCATCACATCCGCAGATCCCTCCACAGCGGCGCAAGGTCGATGGTTGGTTGAACACTGGGAGCTGTAGCCTGACCACGTGGGAATATGACGCAGGCCACCCCAGGGGTGTCAGGAGGGGCATCAGTGTGTTTGGTGGAAATGTACTGTCACGCAGCACGTTCCCATCTTAGTGACCCTTTCATCTCCCTCTCACTGCTTCTCCTGCCAGGGTCAGCCCTACGTTCCTGTTGTCTCAGTTATCGGTCAATAATTTGTTAATAATTAGAATATCCTTTTCTGTAAATTTTTAAAATTCAGTATCCAAGGGTCAGAGCAGGAGTACAGGATTTTTTTTTTTTTTTTGAGGTAGGGTCTCAATTTGTAGTCCAGGCTGATTCTGAACTCACTGTTTAGCCACACTAGCCTTTAAGTCACAGCAGTCCTCCTGCCTCAGCCTCCCGAGTGCTAGGATTACAGGTGTGTGCCACATGCCCAGCTCACGTGGTGCTGAATCCAGAGCCCTGAGCTTGCTGGGTAAGCGCTTTAATCTGTGCGCCACCCCTCTGGCCCCAGCACAGGATCTGTAACTCCCTGTATTAATGGGGGAAATGTATACTAGAGCTCTCCCTGCACTCGCCACATGAGGGCCTGCCATGGTAGCGAATTTCTTCTTTTTTTCAAAATCACTCCTTCCCTTCGTATGTTTTTACATTACATAATAATAACATTTAGTTTGAGGCGATGGTGCATAGACATATCATATCTTGGTCGTTTTTACCCACAGAACTTAACACGGCAACATGAAAATGAAGCACTCACATCACAAAGCGATTACAAGGGTGGCATTCACACAGCCACACCACGCGCTCATTTCCAGTACGGATGCAGGTGATCACAAATTTAATATCTTCTAGTTCAAGATTTCTTTATATAAGTAGAAGACTTCATGGAAAGAAAAAGTGCAGCTTCAGCCACAATACCTAGCACACTCCCAGCATACTGAAAGTGATCGGCAAATATCGCTTTTCTAACCAAGTGTAGAGGACATAGTCAACTGCTAGTTCGTAGTCAGAGGTCACAGCGGTGAAGTCAGGACAGCGAGAAAGTAAGTTAAGTGAGGTGACACCAGGAAAAGTTCAGTAAGAACCAAGTACTCGCAAGTAACACAGTCCATCACGACAGGGTTTAGCAGAGGCTGTTAGTGCTTTTTGAATGGGGTCAGAATTACTGATTTGAAAGAGTCAAATTTAATGCAGAAACCTGTAATGGTTATTCTAGGATGAAACAATAGGCTGCAGCTGGGATTTATTTTATTTCTCTAGCTCTTAATTTAAGTGAGATCTCAATAAAGCAGAAAAAACTAGCAGTTATCTATAATGTTGAATTTGGAAAACCTTCAAAACACCCCCAGGTTATCCTTTCCCCCAGAAGTCGTTATGCTAATATTTACGTGTATCAGGTTCTGAGCCTTGGGTCCTGTGGTCTATTGGTAAAGTCCCTCCATCTTTCTCTTTTCAAACACTTACACAGTTATTGGCCACAACTTGCTTTATTTAACTCGGAAGCAACGGGCGTCCATTCAGATCAGCACATACAAATATGCTGGTCCAAACTCAACTGTGCTGTTGGCTAAACATTTCAGAAATAATTTAAACATTCTCCAATTAGAGATCATTGTTCCCATTCAAATCATTTCAGCTGCCCTTTATAGTAAGATGCATTTTAAGTCACCAACACTAGGGTGGGCATCTTTGTGCGTAGATCTTTGTGTCTTGTGTTGCTTTTCCCCCAAAATGTGGGTCCTCAGAAGTGAGACAACCTACATGAACGTAAGCAGACTTTAAATCATTATTATTTATGTCGCAAAATTCTTTCTGTTAGATACCTGACTTTCTTCATTTCTTATCATTCTATATATTTTTGAGCTCCTCTGTTGAGCAAAAAGGAATGTACCACCTTGCTTTACCTTTACCTATATTAAATTATTTGAAGACGGAATGAAAGTGATTTTGCAAATTTAGAAATGGCAGAGACAGAGGTGGTGGGCAGAATGGGAAGAGTATACAAGCCACATGATAAAATCCCGGTCATGGCAGCTTGTACTGCAGAGAGGAGATGTGCCACCGTGTTAGAAATCTCTGCATGGCAAATAGCACGCACACTTGGTATCTCTCTCAATAATATTTAGACACATTTGGCAAGTATTTCTTTAAAAGCAAAAACTGAATTTCTTTCTTCTGAAGTTAGAAATCCTCCAGGACTTCCAAGTCATGCAAGACATTTAGAGCATTAAGTATTCAAGGACTTGAATTTCAGTGATGGATCCAGTAATATGTTTCTTGAAGTATCGGCCACAGTCTTTATCTTCTGAAGGATATTTTAATCAAAATATTAAATATAAGCTGGAGTCTCATTCCAGCAGTTAATTCCAGCTGCCTTTTGCTGTAATATATCATGAATTATCTCTCTGATGGATGGGTAGCCAGATGCAGATAAAATTAGCTTTGCAGTCATTCATTTTAAATTGCTTTTGAATCATTTGGAAGTAAATTCCATTTCAGAAGAATAGGCTTCAAGTCTCAGACAAAGGGATAATGGTCCTGTGTTTTATGATAGAAGCAATAATAGTTTAAGTCTTACAATTCAGAAGTATAGGAACTTATGTATTAAGTTGATGAAAATTAAGGTTCAATATATAGCAATAAAACCAGCAACCTAAAGCGTCCTAGATTGATGTTCATAGCATAATATTTCCCTGTCAAGAATTAGGTGGAAGGAAAGTCTGTAAAAATAATACATAGTGCGAAGCTTTCGCCTCTTGTATAAAAATGGAGAAGCAAAAGCTCTCATGGGATAACAGAAAAGCAAATACTGAGATTTACTGATACCCAGATAAAAATGGCGCGAGGGTTGGAGTGCCACTGTTGAGTAGTAGCCAATCATGGGAAATTAAGCCAGACATTAGCCGAGTAAGGTGACTGATAATGCTACCTCCCCAACAAAAAAGAGGAGAATTCGAGGTGAAAGTTGGTGCTGAAGTCCGAATACAGAGCAAAACCCTGTTAGGGAGTGTTACCTTGTTAACTTGAGTGAATTACTTGTAGCAAACTTGGCTAGCGGTTTGGTGATTCAAGCTTTTCCCCCAAAAAGAGCCATGCAGTCAACAGCAGAGCTAAGACACGGCTTTTGTGAAACGTGACAGTTGAAAAGATGTGTAACACCCTGCCAGGAGGGGGCCACTGCCTGAGGTTGCTGTTCACAACCGGGAGCTCCTGGGATCACCTGGATTTCACCACCTCAAGTATTTATGTTAAGAAATAAACTGTTAAGAAAATGTATGCACTGATCTCTCCACGGAGAAAAAAAAAAAACCATCGAACTTGTTCTTTCATGCCTTCAAGATTTGTAGCGTGACGGTAATGCTATCAGAATGCTGGTGTGTTTATGTAGTAAAGTGTATCGCACATTAGGACCTGGTCGCAGTCGTCTACAACTCAAGTGAGGTTTTCTTTCCTTTCTTTTCTTTTTCTTTGTCTTTTTTTCTCGGCAGGCAATAATTTATTGAATAAAACAAAAGAGAAAAAGGCTCTTGGCTGAGGGGACCCAGTGGGTCATGATATGACAGGAAAAAAAAAAAAAAGGAAAGCTCCTGGCCAGGAAGCCAAGAGAGGCCCACGCAGGTGTCCCCAAGGTGGAGTTCTGACCCCGGATGTCCTTTGTGCGTGTGGTACTGAGGGTTGAATCTAGCGTCTTCACACTAAGCTATATCTCCGACTCTTTTATCTATTTTTTGATATAGGATTTTGCTAAGCAGCTAAATTGCCCAGGCTGGGCTGGACTTGCAGTCCTTCTGCCTCAGCCTTCCAGAATGACAGGTATGTAGCACCAAGAATGGCTGCTCTCCAGGTATTGAAAAGTTCTCTGGTGTCCCTGGAAGCCTGACTTGCAGCAGGGAAGGACTCTGCTTTTTCTGAGTCGGGCCAGTAGATGTCCATCTAAAGGCAAGACCACCACAGGTGACGTCACGTACCTCCCGCACACACCACTGCAAACACACTTGCCCAGAGCAGTGTGCAGAGTCTCAGTTTCCAGTGTGAAAATCAGTGTCTTCTAGAAAACCTTCAGTCACCGTAAAATTCAGGGTGATACCGAGTGAGTTCCAAGATGAGTATTTGCTAGTAAAGATGCAACTTCATTTCCCCAACTTTCTATGAATTGGAATGCCCAGTTTATTGATATTTATCATAAGGTCAGTTTCACGGGTATGTGACCTCTTAGGACCCGTGTGGTCACACAGGAGCAATCATCTGCTTAATATTCTGCTGTTGCTTTCTCTGAGGTCTTAATGCATTTTTAAACAGGATCCTTAAATTTCATTCTACACACAACCTCTATGGCCAATTCTAGCTGTGAATGCTACTCTAGTTAAGACATCTCATTCTGGTAAATAAATTTGAGAAACTCTAAGCCCCCATATACCTTGTGAAATTTTAGGAATGACCAAAATTGCCGTCGTTGTAGAATTCGTGTTCTATACTATTTTTGTTGACATCCTGAAATATCCCTCATACATGCTGTATTTAAGAAAATGACAAGAGGAGGGTCTGGTGGCACACATCTGCTACCATACCACTCTGGAAGGCTGAGGCAGGAGGCTCTGTTTGGGTGTACAAGAAGCACCTTGAAAAAGTATCAATACAATGTGATCTCTTCAAGTGTGGGTTTATTTTTCCTTACTTGTAGTGATCATCTGATCTTAAAACTAAGGAAGTGCAAATTTAGCTTGCTCAAGTTTACTAAATCTACTATTGAGTAATTTTTTCTCCTGGCATTTAACTTAGCCCCTTTCAACCTAAAAATATGAGCTGTAATGAAAATACACAGTGGATACCTAAATATTTTTGAAAAACATTTCGGAGTAACCCCTCCCCCAAAATATTCTCACGACTTCAAGTGCACTCACTCCCCATTCTTGCCACTTACTGAGGAGCCTCAGCTGTCTTCTTGTGAGTGTCCCTACAAGGTGTGATCAAAGCAGAATGCTGCTGCCAAATGCCATTTGAAGAGAGACAGGCTTCTAAACATTGTATCGTGTGTCCTCTACACCACTGGCTCTTCCCTAATGTCAAAAGTGACCATGAAAAGTGAACATTTTAAGTTGATTCAGAGTATGGAGGCAGCCATGACGGTGCAACCAAAGACATTCAGGAAGAAGGACTTCTAGAACTGCTTCAGAAATGGCAAGATTGGGCTGGAGAATAGCTCAGTGGCTAGAGCGCTTGCCTAGCCAGTGCAAGGCACTAGGTTCAATTCCTCAGGACCACACAAGCCATGTGTAGCTTTCAAACCCATTACTTAGGAGACAGAGGCAGTTGCCGTGAATTCAGCTTGAGCTATGTAGTGAGTTCAGAACCTGCCTGGACTATAGTGCAAGATCCTGTCTCAAAAAAAAAAAAAAAAAAAACCAAAATTGATAGAATATGAATGTTCAAAATGAAGGGAAGTATCTAAGGAGATTGATGGTATTGTAACTTTTACTGGAACTATTTTTTGCATTTCAACACTCACCGTATGATTTGATCATACCTCATGTATATATGAGTTTCTCATCCTCCATTAGTGTCAGTTCTTTACAATAAAATAATCAAAATAAAGAGAAGCATGTATTGGCAAGGTATGATGATTTTTTAGTTCTTTATGAAGTCTCTCCAGAAGATATGTGTATATAAATCTCGTACCTGATTTACTTAAAACAATGTCTGAAGGGCCAGTAAGACCTGAGTTTACACTTAGCATGCTGAAATGCACGTGTAGGTGCTCGGTGCACTCACGTTGCTGTACACAGAGACACACACCAGCAGAAAACAATCTGGTTTGCATTTCATCTGTCTTCATGGATAATAGAAATTAAACACAACAGATAATCTTCTGTAGAACACAGCGCTCGGGATCTGTAGAGCTTTGTTGATTGTCGGCACAGCAAAGTAAGATGGGGTGAGGCTCCCGAGGCGTCAGCTTCACGGGCCTGTCAGTGTTCCCCACTCCAGCTGCTTATGTAAATGATCTGGCAAGTTCCTGCATATTGACTACTGGAGCTAGAACTGAATCACCAAGTTACCGTGTAGTAAGCTGACAGATTAGGTTCCTCTTGCTCAACAAAGGAAAAGCTAGGAGTGACCCCCTGCCCGAAGGAAGCAAATAAAAGAGGTAAAGAGAGAGAGAAAGGCAAGCCATGGGACACGCCATGATGGCAGGCCAGTGTCCAGCCCTGGCCAGGGCAGCAGCGCTGAGAGCTTGTCGGACGGTGCCACAAGGAAAGCCAGTTTTTACTACAGAATGGACTGGCGGCGCCTGGGTGTCATTACTGTTTGACAGCCCATGGCCTAGGTGAAGAAGTCCTAGGCCAGGTTCCTAGTGGACAGATGTCCCCTCCACCAACGGCTGCCGCCCAAAACAGGGCCAGGACTGAAGGAGCAACGAGGCAACTTCCAGGCTAAGTCCGTGTAAGGCATTAGTCGCTCAGCCCCTGAAGCCTAGGTCATCTTCGCTACCCAATATGGCATACAGACCCGGAGAGAGAGGAATGGCAAAACGTTGAATTTTCACCTGGGAGGTTTTTCTCTATGTACTTACTAAATTAGTAGCTGCATTTTTCTCTGTTTCTCATAGGAAGATAACTGCCAGGTGTCATATTTATAGGGTATCAGAAAGACTCTTTGTTACTTTAACTTTTGTAAAATATTTTGTAGGCTTTTCCAAAAAGCACTTTTGTGAGTTGTGAAAAATTGGAAATCATGCAAACTGTAAGTTTAAAACATTAAAGGTTGCTAATACCTCAGGCGTTTTCTCTGCATCCTCAGTTCTGCTCCAGTAGCTGACCTGTCTGTCGTGTGCTGATAACATACGATTTTTTTTTTGGGGGGGGGGGGGGTCACTGTTGCTTAATAGAACCTGGTGTCTGGAATTGCTGCTCTTGTCTCATTTGGGATGGCTTCGGCTACTCTGGCTCTCTTTTGGATCTATATAAATTTCAAGACTTTTTTATAGTTCTGTGCAAAATATTGTTGGTCTTTTAGCAGCATAACTCATGGTAGCTAATGATGCTAAAGTGCTCATCAATAAACCAACGGATAAAGAAATGTGCTATACAGACACAGAGGAGTACTATTGTGCCGTAGGGCAGGTAGATTTGAGTCATTTTTAGGAAAATGGGTATAACTTAAGACCATTATGTTTAATGAGGTGAATTAGACTCAGAAGATCAAATAGTACATGGATTCTCTAATATGGGAAACCCAGAATATAAATAAATAGTACAGTCAAATGGGTGAGATATTGGGAGAAAGTGGGGTGCAAGTGCAGGTAGAGGGTAAGGGAGGGGGAGGGGAAAGGAATGGGAAGTTCATTGATATGTATGTGCACAAAATTGTCGTGTTTAATGTAACCATTGTGCACCACAAAGTCACACTAATATAAAAATGGGGAAGACATCTCAATAAATCTAGAGTCGTGGTAAAAACAGTGACACTGGACACCGTGGGAAGTTCAGTAGTATATTAGAAAGATCACAATTTTGAGTGGACAAACCAGAGTTTCAGTCCAGTTCTGCTCTTTCTCCCCTGTTCCTTCAAGGGAACTTCTCTGTTCTCCCTGATGCTGAGTTTTCCTACTTGAAGAATGAGAAAACTTAGTCCAGATCCTTCGTTGAGCAACTAGTTAGCAGATGGGCCCCACTGCCTGACACCCAGGCATTCAAGTCACCTAGTTAGTTCACATAGAAGTCATCATTTATAAATAAATCGCACCTAAAAGGCTCATGGTTATAACATCTTGACTGTTTTGTCCTTTCCTCTTACTTACAGATGATGACTTTTTCCATGAACTTCCAGAAACTTTTCCATCTGACCCTCCAGAACCGCTGCCCCATTTCCTCATTGAGCCAGAAGAAGCCTATATTGTGAAGAACAAGCCGGTGAACCTGTACTGCAAAGCCAGCCCCGCCACCCAGATCTACTTCAAGTGCAACAGCGAGTGGGTTCACCAGAAGGACCACAGTGTAGACGAGAGAGTGGACGAAACCTCCGGTGAGTTGTTCGTGTCAGGTGGGTGGAGGGTCGTGATTAGCTCACCACACCTGCCTGTTGGCATAGTGAAATCGAAATGGAATTATGATACTTTGGCAAAAAAAAATGATTTGAATCTGTTTGATTATTTGACGATCTCACTTTTTACATTACAAAGTATACCATAATGTGTGAATCTTGATTCCTGTTGGACTACATGAAAGTCCAAATGATCATGCTTGATTAGGTAAATAATTAGATAAATAAATTATGCAAAAAACTAGACTGAATTCAGTCTAGTTTTTTAAACACCGTTGGATTTTGCCTGTAGTTGGGCAGACGTAAATACCTTGAGACCCGGGGGGCACATTCAATCAGAATAAATTGTGCTTGTTGACTGTGCAGATTTAACCCATAGGTGCACTGTCCCTTTATTTTTTTAAGGAATTTTCAATGTTTTTGGTTGATAGTATCCTCTCTCTCTAACTTACATCCTCAAATAAATCCTAACTCTCATCTGGCAATGAACTGAGGGTGACAGAACAGTGGGGAAGGGGTGTTTCTAGGAGAAGAAAAGGGGCGATGGCGGCTTCTCTGGGTGGTGGGTCTACATCAGAGCATCCTGGACCCTTACCATGGTTAGAACTCCTGGTTGTATTGCTCCAGCTATTATCCTTAATGATAAAACTATTAAAGACACAGAAAGGCTTAAGTAGATTTGAATAACCTGTGGGGTAACTGGATCCAGTTGTAGGACAGCTTACTGTGGGAATCACTGTACTTCCTGGTCTAATTACTCTGAAAATAACTCGACCAGATGTCTTCCGAACCTCTAGTGAATTGACTTGGACTTGTTTCAGCTCATTTGTTTGTAAAAATTTCAAAAACAAAACACGAGCCTTTAATGATAAGACAGGAAAGGGAGATATCACAGAACCCTAAATGAGAGTCACAGCGCATTTAGACTTGTTTTTCCGAAGTTAATGAGGATGCCTATAGGATGATTATAAATAAAGGCAGAGCTCTGATATTCAGCACTTCTGCCAGCATCAGGCTATGTTGGACACACACACACACACACGTACACACGTACACGTACACATATTTTCTGTCTCTAAACTACATTTCTACTAAAAAAGTAATTAGGATTGTATACACCAATGATTGAAACTACCTTTGCAGTTACTAGAAACCAATATATGCAAGATGAGAAAAATACAGTCTATGTGTTTAAATTTTTTAATATTACATGAAAAGACATATTACTATTAATCCCCCACAAGATACTCTCCTCAGTCTGAGCACACTCGGCCCGTTGTTCTTGCCACTTTCTGCAGCAGTGTGGAAACCCCTTTCGCGAGTGTCTGTAGTTACACGGTTGTGGTTGCCTCGATGTTCTGTATGGATTCAGTGTTGACCTTATGTGGCCATTTTGACCTTGGAGACCAGCCAGAAGTTGCACAGTGCCGGGTCCAGTGAGTAATGTAGATGAAGGCACACCATAACACTTTTATCTGGCAAAATTGCCGTAAGTGTTTGATCATCATGGTGTGGTCAAAAGATACAATTAATACTAAAAAGAAAAACTTTTGTAGGAAAAGCCACACTGCCATTAATCCCCCAAAGGCACTTACAGCACTCCCCCTTGCTTTGAGCACAGGTGTCCCATCATTCTCTGTGTCTTTTACTATATTTATATTCTATGGAAATCTAACATTCACTGTATTTTGATGCCTCCTTGTATATACCACGATTATGAGGATGGGAAGGTGAGGAGGGCAGGGACTTGCACTCCAGCACGCAGTGCTTTTCCACGGAGGCGGATGGAGTCAGAAGAGGTGCCAGTTTTGTTGCCTTTAATTTTTATTTGAAGTTTCATGAGGAAGCCAGTATCCATCCTCATGTTTCTCTTACTACACACAGGTAAATGTCTCTAAAATTAGGCAGAAGACAGACATGTCCACAAATACCAATATTCCTGGTATTGTTCTAACCTACTAACCAGTGTTAACAGCTGACACAAATAATTAGGAAGTCTAAAAATTACAAAGGAAGTGTGAGACATGGCATGGTTTTATATATCCAGAAAACTTAGGCAGTCTCAAAGAAAAAATATTGTGAAATCACAGAGAATACAAAAAAGTAGATGAAAAATGCATTAATTTTCCATGAATAGGTGGTTAATTCAACTTAAAATGCAATGAAACAATCAATTAGAATATGAATGTAGAGAGAGAAAGTTCATAGTTTACAAGAAGTTTACAAGTTTGTAAGAAATTTGCAGAATTTCAACAAAACTGTGTGTGTGTGTGTGTGTGTGTGTGTGTGTGTGTTCTAAGGATTAACAGGCATACCAGGCAAACGCTCTACCACTGAGCTACACACAGATCTGAATTCTACTCTGAGTCAAATAAAAAAAATGTATGAATATATAGAAAGACATACACAGGTCTTGGCTAGAATGGGTAAAAGACTTTAAAAAAAAAAAAGTCTCCTATTTGTAAAGAAATCTGTAAAGTCACCAACGTTGTGTGAAAGATAATTCTTAAAACACCTTGGAGAATCCTGAAATAGATTAGTGAGGGAACCCAGCTCATTATAAATATATTAGAAAGTGAAGGAAGTTAAAAAAAATGAACTTAGCAAAGAAGAAAACACAAGATTATTGGGTTAGATTAAAAACATGTATAAGCTTAAGGGCTTTCACAACATAATAAAGACATTCTGTGTAGTTAGAAAATTTTATATTTTTTCAGAATAAATTCTAACTTATTAAAATTATGGTCACCATTGCCATTGCTCATTTTTTTGGCAACTTGTTAACTGGTTTTATTGGCTTCAATGATAGGCAGAACCTGTTTAATGAAGAGACAAAATCTGGAAGACTTATAGGAAAACACTATTACATTTGAATATCAAAAGCACAAATGCCACAAGTAGAGTCAAGGCGCAAGCTGGGAAACACCGGGTGTCACTGTCTATGGATACACATGAGGTAAAGGATTGACATAACTAATATATAAATCCTTTTAACCTACCTTAAGGGAAAAAGTACAAAAAAAATAACAAAACTTGAACACAGAGATAAGGCATGAAAAATGTGTTGATGATGGGTGAGAACCCAAAGAAACGTGAAGATCCAAACATCTGTGAGTACTCCGTGGTTCTCAGGGCACGCTTTGTTGGTAGGGGTAGAAATTGATCTTTTTGAAGACCAATTGGAAAACAGCATCAATACCGAAATGCAAATAAACTCTTTCACTGAGTAATTTGCAGACCAGAAAAATAAAGATCGAAAAGTGCGCAGAGCTGCCCGTTGGCCTGTGCTGTGGCACTGGGTCCCTTGGCTAGAATATTGTGATGGCTTCCCAAACCAGGAGCGCTCTCTCGCTCGCGCTCACGCTCTCTCTCTCTCTCTCTCTCTCTCTCTCTCTCTCTCTCTCTCTCTCTCTCTCTCTCTCTGTGAAGCTGCGGGGCCATCTTTCTGATTAAATTTTGCAGGAAAACCAAAATAAGCCAACAGATGATCTATATCCGCTGCCAAAGGAAGGAGGTACCCCTGTTGTACACACATTGCAATGTTCCAGAAAATAGGGAACAGACGCGCCGCAGCTTAGAATCCCAGGTGATGGAGGCGGACTTCCATTGTTTCATTTCTTTTTCAACCCTGTGAAGGTATTATTTTCATAATAAATAGTGAAACCTGAAAAGGAAGAAAGGCCATCCCTCCAGGTGGCATCTGCTGTCTGCCACCATAAATCTTGGTCTGGGGTAACATTATGAGGAAATGTGTAGGTGTTTTGTATCTGAGTGCTCTGCCTTCCTGGGAGACCAGAACCAGTGAGGATGGAACAGACACGGGACCCTGTTTCTGTTTTTGTTTTCTGTAAGACTGGATCCACGTGCGTCTTGGCCTTCAGCTCCCCACTAAATACAACGTGACTTGTACTGTTGGGGCCTTGCTCGTATTCAATAGCAAGAAAGTCTAGCCTACAGGAAGTCTGGAAACACACTGCAAGTCAGAGATATTTTTTCTCACATTTCAAAACTACAGTTTGTTCTCAGGCAATAGGACA
Organism: Ctenodactylus gundi; assembly: GCA_004027205.1. Classification (NCBI taxonomy): domain Eukaryota; kingdom Metazoa; phylum Chordata; class Mammalia; order Rodentia; family Ctenodactylidae; genus Ctenodactylus; species Ctenodactylus gundi. Next base: position 942,691 of record PVKB01000148.1, read on the forward strand.
GACAAAAGTCATGGGAAACACGTTCGTTTCTACAGACACGCTGGCTGAAGAACTATCCTTGGAAGCATGTTTCGTGTCCATCAGATCCATTTCCTTTACAACTAAGGAAAAAATAATTGTGTTCAATAAAATCTCCATGGAACATAAACTTACAAAACATCCAAATGGAAAAGAAAAAATTGTCTTCTTTCAAACACTCGTCCTTTTAAAAGTCCTGAGGTGGATATATAGGCTGTCCTCCCCCGAAGTGTGAAACAGTTGGATAATTGTCCTCACCATGCAGTTACGCTGTTGATCATAACAAAAAGGACAGATGGAGACTCGCCTGCTGTAGTTACTGCTTGCCTTTCCATCATGGGCACGGCATTTGCATTTCTTGCGTATGTGGAATATAAGAAAAAGTGGGCAGCTGCATATTTTAGATATCTCTACGTACGTACTCAATATTCAGAATCTCCTTGATTTGGAAACACAGTCATGCAGAGCTAGGTTGCCTTCAAAATTCCATAGAAACCTTGATCCACTCAATATTTTATGCTTTGTTTTTACTTGAAGGCTTTTCAACCCCTGTTTCCATGGTGCCTCAGATTCACCATCTCAAAGCAAATATTTCTCCTCCATGAGGGAACAAGAGGAGTTTAGAAAGCCATGGTTGTTTTTGAAATTTTAATAATCCCTGAGATTTTTCTCCTTTCATCTTTAATTATTCTCAAATTAGGAGAAAATGTCAACAGGATCAACCCAATAATACGAAGAGTCCAAGCCTCGCTCTGAACACCTCACACGTCATTAAGCCCTTTAGGAATCATAGCGGCCTCACGAAGTGTCTGGGGTTCTCCTTCCAGAAAGCTCAGGAGGACCAAGAAGCTAGTTTGTCCCAGGTCACATAAGGACAAGATGTCAGAGGCAGGCTACAAACCCGGGGCTCGGTCCCTCCGAACCCTTGGCCCTGCGTCCCTGTCGCCCTAACTTCTAACATAACTAGTAACCATAGAGTCAGTCTGTGTTATTCCTAAAGGTCTCTAATATTTGACCAGTTACCAAAAGGTAGGCCCTGACAGAAAGGAAAGAAAAGAGGGGGCGGGGGGGGCAAGAACTGTGGTTGGGCTCATTTCACTCCCAGGGGCCCCTTGGGCTGGCACAGATGGACCGTGCCTACTCAAGCCCTCGACCATTGCAGGAGTGTCACCGTGAAATCCTTTCTCCTCTCGTATTTCTAATTCCGATACTGCTTCTTTCTGAGCCAGTAACAAAAATAGCAACTTTAACTGAATCTTTCATCCCACAAAAGCCATCACCAGATACTGCCAGTTCTTCCTCCAGTTAGCCTGTTTTTTATCTTGTTTTTCCTCCAGTGTAAGCACATTTATCACATAGCTCTTAGGTTACGTGAGTCTCACCCTACACCTGTGTGGCTTTGGCCTTGTCCTTAATGGTCCATTCTCCAGGCAGTCACAGACTGTAAACCTGGCACACAGGCCCGAGATGAACAGAGCACTTCTTATAAAGCCACAGTGGCTTCTCTTTGCCTGTGGAACCAGCCCTGTGTTTCTGAGAAGACTGTCCAGTCATTAATTTCTTATCAAACTTTCCAGCCTTGTCCAAATTTCTTATTTTCTATCACGTACCTTGTCTAATAGGACAACTTGGTTTATCCTTTTAACCTGTGTTTGATGAATTACCAGGGATTTTATAAGTCTTCAGTAGATGTTATTTTGGAAAACAAGGTAACAAAATCTTTGAGGTAAAATGATTCTTAAAATACTACAGTGATGTTTCCCTCTTGGAGAAAAGTACATAGCAGTCCTGTTCCTCTTGAGTTTCTCTAACAAGCTTTCATAGATTGGTATCTTATAACAACAAAATTTGATACCTCATAAATCTAAAATTGGAAAGTTCAAGGTCATACTGTCAAAGGTGAGGTACCTGAGGAAGACCTGTGTCTTCAGACAGTGCCATCTCTCTGTGTCTGCACATTTTGGTGGGGACAAAGGTCTGTGGCTTACCTTACTTGTGGGGCACCAACCCCACTCCTGGTAGTTGTTTCCTTGCTCTAATCACCCCTGAAGTCCCCACTTCCTCCTACCATCCCCTAGAGAGTTAGATGATTTTAACATGGGAAGATTTGCATAAATTTTATTGAGTGATACCAACCGCCGTCATCCTGCCTTGGGGTCCTAGAATCACAGCCCCTTAAGTGTGTGCGAACCATGCCCGTCTTTTAGCTAAACTTGAAGAACCCCTGACTTGCCCTTCTCTGAGTTGAACACAACCTTCCTTCTATTATCTTGACTTCACAGACCAGTTCTTGTCACAGGGAGCTCTGCACGACGAGTCTGGTCCCATTCAGTCCTCTTGTTAGTCTTCGTACTTGAAAGCTCATTTAGATCTCTGTTTGCAATTTATCTCTCCTCTCCAGTCTGAATGAATGTTGCACACTGAAGGCTAGGCTGCAGAAACTCACAATTTATACCTAGTTTTTTCTCTCCATATTACTGGGGATTGAGCCCACAGCATTCACACTGAGCTACATCTCCAGCCCTTTTTTGAGAATATTTGAGACAAGATCTTGCTAAGCCACTAAGTTGCCCTGGCTGAGCTGGCAGTTGAGATTCTCCTGCCTCAGCCTCCCAGAGGGCTCACATTGCAGGCCTACGCCACCGCGCCCTGTTGTGTTCATGTCATGCTCAGCTTGGCCTTGCTGCGTCAGTGCTCAGTGGACACACCCCGGGTGAGCTGGCCTCTGCACCGGCTTGCTCTGCCCACCCGCTGTCCACAGCCTGCTCATTCTTCAGGTGCTGGTTCAAAGGCAGCTCCGATGAGTCATCCTCTAAAATCCAGCCCAGAAGCAAGCGAGGGCTCAGCATGTTTCTACAGAGCTCGTAGGACAAACAGTTCAGTTGCCCAGCAGCAAAGGTTTTCACTAAAGTGGAGCTTTCCTAAGACTTCCACATGCTCAGGTGTATGTGTTGTGGTCTGAATGTCCGTGTCCTTCCCAAACTTCATGTGGTGAAATCATCTAGCTCCCTGATGGTGGTAAAAGAAGGTGGGGACTTCGGGGAGCTCGGGTTTCAACCCTTGTTGTTCTCTTATGTAAGTGTTTGAAATGGTCAACATTCAACCATTTCGAGAGCCAAACGTCATAATTTTTACAAATCTGTATCATATTTACGGAAGTTGTATACACACATCTATCCGTAGGTACCCATCCACCCATCCACCCATTTAATCTGTCTGTCTCTTATCTCTTCCACAAGATTAGAGTAACAAGATGCAGTCCTTACTTTGTAAAGCTTTGTCTTTTCAACGTTTATTATAGAAGGCATCAAACATGGAAAATGGTCGATTAAAGCTTGCTTTGTGAAATTATAGCTACACATGCTCCCAAGTTTGAGTGGCTGAAATCTAATAAGGCGTCCCATGGTGTGTCTCTTTGGGATGTTTCGTGGTAGGTGACTTGAGGATGAGGAGAGGGTGGGTCAATCGTAGGAGAGTTACTTTACACATTTAGCACACACGTCACCACATACCATACTCACCTCCAGCTCAGGTCGTTGGAAGAGTGAACATTTTCAACAGGAAGTTCTGTGAGCTTTGTGTAAATTTTAGTAAATGATACCCAACATTTGGCAACTCTGAATTTCATTGTGTAACTTCTGATTTGAGTCAGTGGGCGTGCTGCCTCTGCGGGCGTGGGGGCTGCTGCCGGCAGTAGAGCTGTGTGCCAATGAAGATAAATGGTCTGGACTGTAAATCAAGGATAGATTTGATTTCCTTCTCAGAGCTACTTATTCCAATACCAGAAAGTAGCAATTTTTTCTTTTTAGTCTGAGGCTGGCCCCAGGGCTGAGTAAATAAAGATAGAGAATTGATAAGGATGTGTGTAGGACATGAAGGCTTTCACGTAGCCCATCCACTAACTCAGAGAGAGAGAGAGAGAGAGAGAGAGAGAGAGAGAGAGAGAGAGAGAGAGAGAGAACCTTGCTAGTCACAACCCAGTGTCAGTTCCCCGCCGTCGTCCACCTCCTCTCACTCCCCAGTTCTCGTGCCCACCATCGATCCACCTGGATTTCACGCTGACTTTAAGTCTTTAAACTCCTGGGTTGATGTGGCCCCCAGGTCGCAGCCACAGTTATATGAACAGAGCGGGTTGGAGTTCTCCAGAGTGGATTTCAGTGGCTGCTTCTACTTCCACTCTATCATATGGGGCTGTACAAACTGAGATATCGGGGTCCATCTCCTACAGGTAAATCTGGTTTTTAATATCTGAGGGCTGGAAGCATAGCTCAGCAGTTAGAGTGCCTGCCTAGCATACGCAAGACTCAGGTTCTATCCCCCAGCATCACATGAAGATTACCTGGGCATGATGGTGTGCACCTGCAATCCCAACATTCATTCAGGAGGCTGAGGCAGAAGGATTGCCGTGAAGTCAAGCCCAGCCTGGCTGTATAGAGAGTCTAGGGTCAGCTTGCACTGCAGAATGAGACTCTGTCTCAAAAATAAATGCATGAATAAATTCCCATTCTTGTCCTCACTTACAAATACCGTTGAGTACTTAAAAATGTTTAGGTTGCATACCTGAATTCTTTTGTTTCCAGTCTACCGTGTATGAGATCTTTATTGTTTATTTAGTTTTGATAGTTCCAAAGTTTGCAAATATCGATATCATAGACCCTACACACACAGCAGAATACCCTGGGTGCATCGTGCTGCCAGGTGTGTCATTTTAATTCAACTACATTTCATGGGGAGTATTTTTTATGTTTGAAGTAGATACCTGGAGAAAAATTTGGTACTTATTGAACAGATATGGCTTAGAACGCGGCTCCAAATTAAAGGCAAGAAAATGTTATGCTTTTCCATGCAGTTTTTGCCAGTAGTGTTTTATTAGAGGAAAACAGAATTTTTTAAAAAAACAACTACAGACAGCAGCAATCTTAATGTAATGAATACAAAAGACTCCTCCCCTTCTTCCAGTTAACAGGCAGGGCACGACTACGTGCGATTTACTACTGGCTTTTCCCTTAGCTAAGAAGGAAACTTTGACTAAGACAATTTAATTAAGAAAAGGTATATCAGTAAATGCATAAGTACATATATACCAGCACATATGTGTATGTGGGTGCGTGTGAGCATGTGGTGTGTGTGCACATCTGTGTGTGCATGTGTGTGTGCCTGCATGGGTGTGAACATGTTTGTTCATGTGTGTGTGCACGTGTGTGTACCATATGTATGCATGCATGCATGCATGTGTGCATATATTTGCCCAGATTCAGAAAATGAGAGAACCCAAGGCTTCCCCCTTCCCCAGGCCCACACAAAAGCTACACAGGAGGGAGCAGGTGGCCAAGGACATTCTTTATCTAGACAACATGCCACCCAAACAGGGCATTTCCCAGCAGCCGGGGTGGTGGTGTTGCTATGGAAATTTTTCCAAGTGCCCAGCAACCAGGCAATGCTTAGGATTCTGAAATGCCCACTTCCAACTGAGAAGGGCATCCTTGTTCAAAGCAGTTGTGTATTTTCTTTTTAATTAAAACCATGTATGAAACGTGAGACAATTGTACATAGTTCACAGAATTTTCAGTTGGACTAGGAAGTACAGTAAGCATCATGTTTGAGGAAGTTTTAGCAAATAATTTCAACCTTGGAGACAGGGTCAGCTCTTTAAACAGTTTAACTTTTCTTCTGAAAAAAAAATATATAGGTGGGTGTGTGTGTGTGTGTGTGTGTGTGTGTGTGTGTGTGTGTCTGAATATATAAACAAATGTGCTTGATAATTTTTGAGATAATGAATGACCAAATTTTTATTTTTCTATTCTGTAGTAGCACAAATTGTGATCTATCCCACTTAAGTCCCACTGTCCCTAAACCTTAGTGCTGATGATTCTACAGATAATTCACTCAAAATCCTAGAGCTATTTTCTCCCTATTCACCTCCAAAGATTTTTTTTTTTTTTGGCCTCTTTAACGATCCAGTGGAGAATTGTTGCTGTGCAGGAAGTGGCGTGTGGGGTGTAGCGATGAAAACAACTCGGATCAGAGAAGTCCTGGGCCCATTCCTGATTTCACTGACAGTTTAACCTGATTATAAAGATCAGTTCTGAAAGAAGCTTGCCAGCACACCGAGGCAAGAGCGCTCAGGAGCGATCAGGGCAGGAGCTGTGAGGCCTGGCTGCGTGTGACACTGTCACCAGGGATGTGTGCAGACACCCACTTCCGGCCAGCCCTGGAGGTCATGATCCCTTGGGACTCACAGCACCACGTTTCCTGTGTCTATTTGTGTTTATAAAGTTCTCTAGTAACAAGGCTTAAAAACCAGAGAGAGAGAGAAACAGATGATTTGTTGTCCAAGTGCAGCAAAGAGTGAATATTTAGACATTCTGCCTCAAACCCATGACCCGGCTACTCAGGCTTGGCGCTGGGAGGGGAGATTAACCAGGATGTGGTCCCCATCCGGAGGGAGCAGAAGAGGCAAAGGGAAACGGGACTGTAGAGGCCACAGAAAGCGTCGGCTCAAGCATGCGTGGGCTTCCCTCCCACCCAGAGCCCCTGGAAGCTCTGTGGTGTAGAGTTGCGTGGGACAGAGCCCTGGCCTGTGCTGTGTCCTGCCCCTTCTCTGCCCGTTACACCGCAAGAGCTGAGGGACCCCAGCCCTCGTGGGAAGCAGGGCCGGCTGGCAGCTTGGGCGAATTAAAGTTGCGCTGGAGGCGCCCGGGGGAATGCTGTACACACCGCAGTGCTAGAAGTGGCCCAGGTGAACACCATGCCGCCTTCTCCAGCGCCCACCCAGCCACCAGGCGAGCCCACACGAGGACAGGCTCTGTGAGGAGTGACGTTGGTGACGTTGGTGACCCAAAGGCTGCCGGCCCCCCTTCCCTTCGTGGGGATGATTAGGAAAGCAGAAAAGCTCCAAGTAGCAGGCTGCTGGTCCCCTCTTCTGCCCTGTGTGCACACAGACAGCAGGTGCCCTTAGCCACTGGATCCGTCCCCAGGCCTGCTGCAGTAAGTCAGCCCTGAACGGCGGTGTGTGACAGCAAAAATGTGTTTGCTCACAGTTCTGGGGTGAGAAGTCTGTGACGCGGCCCAACCTCACTCAGTACCTCGCGTGATTCCCAGGGAAATCCCTTTGTTCCTCTCCCCTGGTCTCCGGGGGCTGTCCCAGCATTCCTGGGCTGGTGACCCCATTACTGCCATCTCCGTCCCCATCTTCCTGTCACCCCACCTCTGTGTCTGTCTTTTTTGTGGGCCAGTTACAGGGACACTTGCTATTGTATCAAGAGTTTCACCTGCATCCTCCAGGATTGTTTCACCTCAAGTCTTTAGCTCGATGGCTTGCACAAAGACCACTGGCCCAGCCGGGTGACATCCCCAGCAGCCCCTAGGGATTCAGACACGGGCCTGTCTTTTTTCTTGACGGGGTGATCACCATTTGGCCATGACAGTTCTAAGTATCTGTTAAGGAAAAAAGTTGATGACAGTGCAGGAGAGAAGCGGGGGGTGCAGAGCGCAGCGGGGTGCAGAGCCTGGCACATTCCTGGCTGGGCTCCCTCGTTTGCCTGGAGTGCCTAAGGTTAGTGGCAGCACAGCAGCAGGGAATGCGCCCGCCGTGCCCCCTGCCCACTGTTTAAAGCCTCCCCAATCTGCTGTCTGTCCTCTGAGCCAGAAGCAGAAGAACTGTGCAGCTGGGCCCTGCCCCTCTCCTCCCTGTGTCCATGGCCTCCTTGGCAACCATGCGATGTACCAGGCACGTCGCCACTGGCAGACTCGAAAGTCCCGTGGCCACTTCCTCGTCCAAATTCCTCCTCCACAGCACGGTTGGAGGCCAGCAGAAGAGCTAGTGTGATCACAGAGACTCCCGCTGATAATATGCTGAGCACGCGCGTGCGCACACAGACACACACCCCCCCCCCCCCCCCCCCCCCCCCCTTACTTGGCCTGGCCACACAATGGAATGTAAACACGCCTTAATGCAGCCTCTCTCAGCAGCTTCCCAGATGGCTTAAGTTCAATAGATTTTTCCCCCTGATTTCCTCGGCTTCTCCTAGCAAGTGTTAAACAGCCATTACGCCTTTTCCCGCACATTGAGATGCATCGGCAGCCGCTAAACCACCTCCAAAGTGCTTCAATTTTGCATGAGCGCTAAGCTGGGGACTGGGAGGCGTTACCCAGTGCTGAAGGCCCAGATCATTAGGAAGAGCCCGTAAATCCTCTGAACCAGCCGTGGAAGTGCAGAGACGCCTTCGTGACGTCCCAGCTATGGCTTTATGTAGAACATGAACCTTTGGCCACCGAGCACCTGGCCTTTTGCCTTCTAGCTTTTCCTTGTCCTTTTTCGTTTTTTTCTTTTTCTATAACTTTGCGCACATGTTCTGGTTTTTGTTTTGGAGTGGCGAGATTGTATCAGGCACATATGAAGCCATGGCCACTCTCCACCTTTCTCCTCTTGGGAGTTCAGGTCTCATTTCACACTGATTGTGGCTGATGCTTCCTCATTACTAAGGGACCAGCGCATGGTAGATTTTTAAAACAAGCCTGAAATTTTTGCAAAATAGGAAGTTTCCAGAGGGGCTGGACTGACACCTGTGTGTGTAAGAGACATGAACCCATATTATTTAAGCTGTAGAGCTTTTGTTTTCTTCATTTTTGGAGACAGAAGCTCACCCTGTGGTCCAGGATGGTCCTGACCTCACTCTGTAGGCCAGGCTGTACTTGAACTCACAGCAGTCCTCACGAATCAGCCTCCTGAGTACTGGGATTGCAGGCCTGTGCCACTGCACCCAGCTACTAGTTACGTGGGGTTGGGGAATTGAACCCATAGCCTTGCCCATGGTAGACAAGTGCTCTAAGCTCTGAGCTACACTGTCAGTCCCAGTGCAGTATTTTAGATGTGGGATTTGTATTAATACTGGATTATAGACTAAAGGTGAAATAGGATCTATGGTAATTTTCACACAAAGGAAGTGAGTGCAATTCTCTTCTTTCAGTAATTTTGCCCATGATCATTAGAATCTAAATGTGTACGGGCTGGAGGAAGGGCACAGCTGTTAGAAGTGCTTGCCTGGAGTTTGATTCCCCAGCACCACATAAACTGGGCATAGTGGCTCACACCTGTAATCCCAGCACTTGGGAGTCTGAGGCAGGAGGATTGCTGTGAGTCCAAGGCCAACCTGTTCTACATAGTGAGCTCAGGACCAGCCGGAGCTACAGAGTGAGACACTGCCTCTGCAAAAAAATTTTTAAAAAAATCTAAAGGCCTGGTTTACACTTTCTGAGGCGGCCGTATTTCCATCCACACTTGGTCTGCCCCACCTCTGCAGCCCCTCAGCCTGTTCAGGAGCCCTGCGGAGCCTGCACCCTGCGCCTGTGTCCAGCTCCAGCAACTCCTGGAGGAGGGAGGCGGTTGGGGTGGAGGCCTGGGGCAGACTGGGGCTGGCCGCACGCCCTTCACCCAAGACCTGTGACAGAAGGCAGTAGGGTAGAAAGGCTCACTCCTCATCCTCATTTTGCATTTTATTGGGAGTAGAATTCTCCCAGTGGCCAAGATCATTTATTAATTCAAGTGTAAAAGGGAGGGAGGGGGCTGGAAGGATGGCATGGGGGTTAAAGTGCTTGCCTAGCAAGCACTAAGTCAAGGGCTAAGTACAGGAGTTCGATTCCCCAGCACCACATAAATCAGGTGTGGTGGCGCACGCCTGTAATCCCAGCACTCAGGAGACTGAGGCAGGAGAATTGCTGTGAGTCCAAGGCCAGCCTGGGCTCCATAGTGAGTTCAGGGCCAGCCTCAGCTACAGAACAAGACCCTGTTTTTAAATAAATAGATAGATAAATAAAGGTGAAAAAAGATGACTTTTTATTATTTATATATAATATAACGTATAATTTATGATTTATATATATATTAATGGAGATTCAGTAACATGCAACTTGGGAATGTTCGCCCTTCCTGCCTTCCTGTCTGGCCACCTCCCCTCCCTCGGACTCTTCCCTCCGCCTTCTCCCTCCCCCAGCCTCAGAGTATCTTCTCATTCCTCACTGCCGGTCACCCCTCTTTCTTTCCTCTCTCCTGTTGGGATCTTTTCATGCATGTACTTACGGCAGTCTCGTATGAGAGACACCAGTTGACACCCAGTCTTTTGTGTCTGCTCCATTTCACTGAGTAGTAGTATTAAGGTAGCCCCCCTCTCTCTCAAATGCTTCATATCTGTCTGACTTTGTGGGTGCCTCGTGCTCTGTTATGTACCAATACCACATTTTCTTTATGGGTGCATAGGTTGGTGAGTGCGTAAGCCGTTTCCGGGATTTAGCTCCTGTGTGCTGCGCTGCTATGGACGTGCACATGCGTGTGTTTTTATGGTGCGATAACCTTGGTTCTTTTGGTAAAATGCCGAATGGGGCTGTAGCTGGGTCCAGTGGAGTTTCTATTCTCGGCTTCCTAAGGAACCCCCACGCTGCTTTCTGTCATGGTTGAACCAGATTGCCATCCCACTGATAGTGTGGAAGCAATCTTTTCTCCCTGCAGCGGTGCCAACAGTTCTTGGTTGTCCGGTTCTTCGTGCATGCCGTTCGCACTGGGGGGGAGATGGCATCCCCGCGTCGTCTCCTTTCGCGTCTCTCCAATGGCCAGGTATGCTGACCACTTTTGGCCTTTTCTACTTCTGAGAAGTTCCTTTAACCTCAGCTGCCCATTTCTTAGCGGAATCACTTATTTGAGGGGATCTTTGTTTTCTTGAACTCTTTAGACATTCTAGATACTAATCCTCTGTCTGAGGTGTCGCTGGCGGTAATTTTCTACCGTCCTAGGCTGGCTCTTCACCGGGTCGCTTCGTTTTGCTTCTTAGTTCCATCCTTGGTGCTCCTCCTCCTGAGGCTGGCGTTCTGCTCTTGGGACCCTTTTCTGTCCCCCGTCTCCCAGCATTTCTGCCTGCTTTATCTTTCAGCAGGTTCAGAGTTTGTGTTTTCATATCCAGCTCTTCAACCCATTTTAATTTAATCTTAGTGTATGGTGACAGATAGGGCTTCATTTTTCTGCATGTAGATATCTACTTTTCCTGGCACCCTTTGCTGAAGTGCTGTCTTCTCTCCTGTGAGTTGGTTTTGGCGCCTCTGTGAAGGTCAGGTGGCTGAGGGTGTGGAGTTGGTCAGTGTCCTCCGCTGTGTCCGTTGGGCGTTTGGTCTGCGCTTGTGCCAGGGTCAGGGAGATGTAACAGCGCTCCCTGACCACCACTGCTGTTTCTCTCTCTTCCATGTGGGGCTGAGGCTGTATTTGAGGACAGTGACAGGAAGACGATCTGCTTGCTGCGCCTTCGTGGCGAGGTACAGTAAGAGTTCATTAGGTATCTCTAAACACATTTCCAAGGACGCTTATTGACTGATTTGTTCAGTGCTGTACAAGCGAGTGGATCTGACAGCAACAGAACTAAATAGGCCTCTAATCAGATAAGGAGTAAGAGCGTTCCAACTTGTACAGACAAGGAGCATGCAGGTAATTGCACACAAGGATGTCAGCTACATGCGGTTCCCGTCTACGCGCTCTCCCCGCCGTAATCGGCGGCTGGCTTTGCTGTCAGCGTGCTGTATGTGTCCAATGGACTGGATAGTCCTGTGCACTCAGTTCCCTTTGCCAAAAACCCAGCTAATTATGCAAGTGTCCTCGTCTTTGTTGGCGATAGGGGAACCCTGTGAAAGCAGTACCTACGGAGATTCCGCACTTCGTGACTTCAGCTGAACCTTTTAAATCATTTACTTTCATGTTCTCCCCATGGAGACGCCTGGTCCACACACTAGAGTGTGTGCCCTTGGACGAGAACCCACTTGTGCTAAAAGGAAAGAACTCGACTTTCCTGGAGATGTGTGAGCAGACATGATGGGCGCCAGTGGTTCCCTTGGAAATTTTCCATAAATATTCATGGCATCGGAGTCACAGGGAGAAAGAGTCACTTGCCCGTCTTGCCCTGTGTGACGCTGGAGCAGAGCAGCCGTGAAGAGACTACAAGTTGCTACAAGTTGCCAGCCACAGTCAGGGTCAGCTTTCACCCCTCCACTGCTTCTTGGGGCTCCAGCTTCTCGGACTCCTGCAGAACATCAAAGCATATTGATGGGGAACAACAGCAAGGTGCTTAAACTCCATGACCTGGTATTTCACATCTGTTTGTTCAACATTTATGTTGGAAAGGATGTTCTGAAAACATTCCAAATGTAACAGTTGGGAAAATAATATTTTCTTGTGTAATGACTAAAGTCCTCTGAATTGTAGAATATTTTAGAGCATGCTATGATCACAAAATCAATCTGGAACCACTGAAAATCAATACAGATTCTTCTCTGTGTCTCTAGAAAGATGATATCAATTTGAAAATGTTAATTAGGAACTAAGCACTAAATTATAGTAGAAAAAAGCACAAAAGTATTATGAGATTGACAAATGTTTTCTTCATCCATGCATCTGGTAGGCATTTATTGGAAACCAACTGCGTACCAAGCACGGGATGATCTGGTCACTTAAGTGTGTCTTCTACAAGGCTGCCGTGTCATGTAGACACCTGCCAGCCCAAGGTAGAAGGGTTCAAATAGCATAAAACCGTACGCTTGCTTACATAACCGTCCCCAGAACATACCTTTCTGGGGGGCCGGCACTGCTCTCCTACCTCAGGCACCAACCTCAGCTCCTACCGTCTCGTGGCTGTACCACCCCCAGTATCTCATCTTCTGCCTCCAGCCAGCCAAAGGGGAAACACAGCCAGGCATCCGCCAGCCTCTCCAAGTGCCTGGCCTAGAAGGACTGTGCCTTCCGCTCACGTTCTCGTGACTGACACTGCATCACGGCCACATCCGAAACCCAGCAAGCAGTCCATGTGGCCAGGCCGTGTTCGCAGCCCCTTGGCCAGAGGGAAGGAGCCGGCGACCTGCCCCAGTCTGTCTGTAAACATCGCTTCTTGCCATCTCATCACCTTGCTGTGAGACATCCTGGGAAAAGACCAGCCATTTTTTTAATCAATTTAAAGTTTAAGGAAATGAGAAAGTTAGGGCCCTGTCCAGTGTCCCTTGTGGGAGTAGCCAGCCCCGAGCAGAAAATCAGATTGTTTCCCTTTAGTGTAATGTTCTGTCTTTCCACATTCAGTTCTCTGTCGAACCACTGAAAATGGTAATCCAAAGTACGTTTGGATTTGATGACCATTAATGTTTCAGTGTCACTGTGATTTCTCAAAAATTCAATTCCTTATCTTTCTTCTTTAAGTAGCTTTATCAATTATACGGTAACAGGACTTGTAATGCTCACCCACGTCCAGCTCTTCTGTCCTTCCCGAGCAGACGGGCAGCTGCAAGTCCCAGACTCTTTGAAGTTCCTCTGCAGCTGGTCCTGGTACGTAGACCTACCATCCTGGCACTACGGGAGGCCGAGGCAGGAGAAGTGCAAGTCCCAGCCCAGCCTGGGCAACTGAGCACATCACAAGACCCCAGTTCCAAATCAGAAAGTAAAATGGGTGGGGATGTAGCCCGGTGTGAAGGCCCAGGGTTCAATTTCAAGTACAAAAAGAAAAAAGGAAACAAAGGAACTCATCTGGGCCATGTTAATCTGTCTGCCTGCCTGTCTTCCTTCCTGCCTTTTCTTTTTCTTTCTTTTGTTCTTTCTTTGTTTCTTTCTTTATTTCTGAGACGGTTTTACTAGTTCCCTAAATCGCACATGCAAGACTTCTTGCCAGAGGCCTGTGAGGGAAAGTTACGCTGCCGTTCTGAGTTCCGGGAGCCAGTGTGACCTCCGTATTGTGTCTTGGGGAGTCTGGAAGCCATGGCTGAGAGGCAGGTCACTAATGAAGATTGCACGGCGTAGCTGCCCGGGGACTTTTGGCCATGTTTGAAAAAATAATAACTAGGAAAATTCTTTAGGACCTAGCATAGGATACAGGTGATCCAGCTTCTAAACTTACCAGCTGCTTCATGTCTTGGGCTCACCCTGCTATAAATCTCACATACAAACTCTTGGAATCCTTACACCACCCTGCTGGGTGAGGGATTTAAATCCCATTGATCTGTTGAGAAAAATGAGATTAGTTGAGGTTTGGACATTTTCCGAAGTTTATACACTAAGTTAATTGGAGAACCATGATTTCAACCAGATCCTTCCTGAAAGGTAGAGATTTCTGTTAAGCCATTGCTGAGTAGTTAAGAGTAAGGCTTACTGGCATCTCTGGAACAAAAATGTCTTCTGCAACTTGCCAGAAGTCTGTTTACCAAAAACCAAGTGTATGGGCAAAAAAAGACACCTAAGTATATGTAACAGAATCAGCAGAAAAGCAAAGAGATAGTTTTGTCCTTAAAAAAGAAATAAGTAAGCAAATGTATTAGACTTGGCTGTGTTATTATGTTAAATCGACCCTCCCTATGGAATACGAAAAGAATTCTTCGAGGCAAGTGTCTTGGAATAGATAGAAATATTTGGAAATATCAGAACACAGATATTTCTTAGTCTTTGTATGGAGTTTAAATTTAGAAACTGGTGTTTCAGCAGAAGTTGAAAACCACATGTTTCTGGTTTAAAAATATAAAATGCTACCATTTTTCATCTCTATTTGGAATTCCACAAGTTCAGTGTTTCCTTCTTGAGGTACACAAGTCATTCTTGCACATTACAATTATTTTTTTAAAATAAAAGAGAGGGATGGAGGAATGGAACAGCAGCTAAGCACAAGCCTGAGTTCGATTCCCCAGCACCACATAAGCTGGGCATGGTGGTGCACACCTGTCATCCCTGCACTTAGGAGGCCAAGGCAGGAGGACTGCCATGAGTCCAAGGCCAGCCTGGACTACATAGTCAGTTTAGGACAAGCCTTAGCTACAGAGCAAGATCCTGCCAAATAAGTAAATAAGAATCTTTGCATTGATACTTGATCTGTATTTCATCTGCTATTACAAGTTTCTCCGGAGACTAAAAAGCAGGAATTCTCAGCTTTCTTCTGCCATCAATAACTTGAGTGCCCAGGACATTCAAAGTTGAAGTCCAAGTTACTCTCTGATAACTTTCTGACAAGGATAAAACATACAATTGTTATCATAATTGGAAGTCCCTTCCTCTGAGATACAATTACACAGAAGTGTATATCTTCAAAGAAGTTTGTGACAGTGACCTGGAAGAAGTATTCTTTCGTGAATTCAGTAAGCACCTATCACATACCTACGATATGTGTCAGGCACTGCTCTGGGCTGTCGCCACAACGTGTGACGATAATGTTCACGCTGATCCGAGTTGATTGGGAAGTGCATAAGGACTCCAGTGGGCATGATTTGTTTCAAGGTTGACATGTGTCTGTGTGTCAGAATGAGTCTGCAGGTTCCATCCACGTGCTGAGTATCTCTGCCTTATCTGTATGAGGGAAGAGAGACATGGGACATGATCGCCTGAGGTTTTTGCCGGCATCTAAGCTGGGGAAGCAAGTAGAGCTCCCACCTCCCCGCTGGCCAGGGCAAGGCAGCTACGTGCCGTCTAAATCCTAGACGCCTTGCATAGGCCATGTCTGAGTTACCCCGCCACTGCTGGGACACAGCACGTGACATTCATAACTAAAAGGAGGCCTGGTTTGGTTCAGGTCACAGTTCCAGAAGGTCTCAGTCCATTCATGGGCGGCTAGCAAATGGCAGGAAGGTTCTGGCAGACAACGGCTGCTCATGGCATTACACGCGCAGGGATCAGGGGCCCCAGGAGAAGTGGAGGTGGGGGCTGGTGTCGTCCTACCACAAGCCTGCCTCCGCCCCCTGACAAGACCCCGTCCTAACACACCACGCGATCCGTGACATCCAAATGCATGAAGCTTTTGGCATTCCAGATTCAAACCATAACAAGCAGAAAGCCTAAAAACAAATCTCCTGAACTTGTGTTTGGTGTTCCAACTCTTGTTTCCGAACTATCCTGATGTCCTCTGTTCTGCCCTGAAGGACTGAAATCCCCGCTCAGATCTGGGTCACACAACTCCACAGACCCACGCACATCGTTCTCATAACTTCCAGCCGGAGTGTCTCTCCTCTTCGAAGTCTGTGTGGTACCTCAAAGGGAAATTCTGTGAACGGAATACAGCTTTACTCTTGAAATAATGACAGTGTGTTTAAAAAGCCCCTTACAGACGTCAGATACCTTTATCGCTGCTATTTCTGTTTCTTTCCTAACAACCCAGCAAAGCAGGACAACTCTACCAGCCTAGTTTTACAAGTTAGGAAGCTACGGCAGGGATTTTAAGACTTGCCAAACCTGGGTACCAACATAGAGCAGGAATTTATTTTCTTATCTGAATAAATCACTCGGTTGTTGTGTGTAAGATGCACATTTTTTTTTCTGTCTGACAGTTGAAATAATAAATGTCCTGGGTGAGTTAAATTCATTAAATATAAACCTTTATATTTTGGGTTGAAAAGTTGCATTAAGAATATGAAATTTATTGCTTTTAAAAGAAACGAATCACTGTTCCAAAGAGGGCAGACTGTGTGCTAAGTGACAGCGCCTCGAGGGGACTGCCTTAATGCCTGTTTTCAGGTCACCTGAGGCAAGTGCGAAATGAAAGCCCAACAGGATGAATAATTGTCATTCTGGGGACAGCGACCTGATTTCCATTCTCCGGCAGTGCTTTCAGAAGGTCACCAAAAAATAGTTTTCTTAACACCTATGATTCATGATTTGATGAAAGGGCACAGATCTGAAATACCTGTGGAATAGTAATTAAAATTTAAATTATTAAAAGTCTCTAAGTCATATTAGCCTTATTTACCAGGAGAAACAGATTAACCTTCCTGAAGCACATACCATTTTTTTAAATGTCATTTCACCAGTTTACAGGTTTCTGACTCTCCCTGCTCTAAACTTCTCTCGCGCTCAGTCCGACCCTATTACGCACACCGCACAGCGCCTGTTGCAGTCCCATTCTTTTCCCTCCCTCGGTAGGAACCGTGTCCCTGCAAGGCCACCACCACTGCTGCTTTTTTTAAATCTCTGCTCTTTGACGTACACTCTTCTTTCTTCTTGAAGCATCTTTGGTTCTTTTCTAAATCTCTCTTTTTTCTTTTCTAAATCTTTGAACCCAAACCAGGTTTCAGTGTCAACTCCAGTGTTCTCCATCCATCACATTTCCCGGATCTCTCTGTCCAAAGCTCATTCACTGTAGATTTTTTTGGTGGAATTTTCCACATTCTCCACGCTGTGGCTGACTTTAGTTGGGCACATCAGTGCAGAGAATGCAGAGTGGAACAACCTCGGAAGCTCATGGAGGGGCATGTGGCCCGCAGTCCGTAAGAGCCTATGTAGTTGGCAGAGATGGTGCTGGTCCACATTACTGGAACTTTTTCGTGGAAGAGCTTTTGGACCTGTACCCTCTGTATGCGGTGCATGTTTAGAGTGTCTTAGAGGAGTGTGTGTTAAACAGAAACTCCCTGCGTAGTTGACCAGTTAACCCCTCTCCAAGAACTAATTTGAGGAAACTAATGTAGTGAGAAGAACAGGAGTATTATGTCCAGATAAATATGGATCTAAATCCTTGTTTCAGCACAGATTGCTGCGTGGACCGTTGTTTAATTTCTCACCCTTGTTCCTTCCCTGTGTTATGGGCATAACAAGGCTAAGCTCCAGTGTTTAATAGCCAGGTTAACTGAGATCCGTGGTAGTTACTATTTACTGTGACTTTGCTGAGTTACAGTTAAATGTACTTGTATCTGAGAGTGCACACTCTCCTTTGTGACACAGCTATCTGTGTATATATCATCCATTTACACACTCAGCAGGAAAAATGTTTTTACCATTTAACTTATTGGTGAATGCAAGTGCTTATGACAGAATCCCTATATGCAGTGCAAGTTAATTTTTAGTCCCTGGTCTTAGTAAAGTTCTGAAGGAAAGATCTCATCTGTATGGTTACCTAGGAAACTACCACAGTGTACAAACAGGTGTTCGAGACTTAGGTCCATAATGGGATGGAACCCAATGGAGAATCAAACCCTCGCCTGTCACCTTTGCTGGGTGTCTCTGGAGCATTGTAGAGTGGGTGGCACACAGCATAAGCCCTGCAAACATGTGTTGAGTTACCAGGCACAATGTCTATAAGGTTTATAACTCATAAAAATAAAGTTAAGGTTTTCAGAAGCACATTATTCTACCCCACCCTTATTAATAAATCATCTAAATTTTTTATTAACATTACTAACGAAATGCTTGAAACAAGGAAGCAAAGAAATGCATGTAGTCAGATTCCTATTCTAATTAGAATTATGCTGTCAAAGAAAAGTATTAGGATATATATTCAAAGAAGCATAATAGATCTGATGTTTTAGGAAATACATTGATATTTATATGAATGTTCTACTTACCAACTCAATGGAATGTGTTTTGTACCATATATGTTAAACAGATTAGAACCATGTTTTTATATAAATTGCTTCTTTGTACTCTAAAATCCGCTGATATACGAATCAGAGATTAATTAGAGAAAATATTTTGGGTGCTATCTTGGGCTCAGAAAAGATTTTGGCACAGACACAACAGGCTTTTTTGTCATCCAGGTAAAAATAGGAGTGAAATGGTGGTAAGTGCTCGTAAGATGGGTTTCTGTCGACTCGTTGCATCACTAAATGCAAAAGAGAAATGTTGTGCAGACCTGACACTCCAGCTGAGCCTCAGACTTGCAGCTCTGAGTATCATGTAGATGGAAAGTCAGATAAAAAATAGAACTGGTTTAGAACTGGCTGTCCTGTAGTATCCAAACTCCAACAGTCCCAGGAAATAAGGAGGCAATCAAGGCTGTGGCTGTGGTGGCCAGGGTCCTGTGTCACCTTACTTAATATTATTCTTAAAATGCTGTGTTGTGAGAGAGGAAACCACATTTACCTGTCATTGGCATAGAACTTTCCTGAAGCATTAGAAATATTCCAAATCCAGATTCGTAGTCCAAAGGTTTTTTTTTTTCAGTCCTAGACAAACACAGGTTTTCATAGGACACATGGTGTCATATTAAGCAAAAAGGCAAGTGCTTATGAAAGATG
This sequence comes from Ctenodactylus gundi, assembly GCA_004027205.1. Classification (NCBI taxonomy): domain Eukaryota; kingdom Metazoa; phylum Chordata; class Mammalia; order Rodentia; family Ctenodactylidae; genus Ctenodactylus; species Ctenodactylus gundi. Next base: position 961,705 of record PVKB01000148.1, read on the forward strand.
ACAATGAAAAGGCGCCGAGTCACTGCTACACGTGAGGCGATTCTTCACACATGCCTTGACCCGTTCTGTCGCAGCCATGTTACTCTCAAGCCTCTGAGTAAACTCATCCTTTTTTAAATCTAATCTTTCATCATCAAATAAAAATTGTGTAGATCTATGGGGAACAATGAGTTTTCAAGTACAATTCCTCCAAGTTAATGGGCACGTGCATTACTGCACATACTTTCCTGTGGTGAGAAAAGAAATCTACCGCAATCTGTTTTCTTGGCACTTTTCCCGCGTGCACTGCACTGTCATGAACAGGCACCATTTTGCCCAACAGTGCTCCGGAACCTATTTTTCCTGTCTGGTTCAAATGTACATCTTTCGACCTGTATCTGCCCACTAACCTGTACATAGCCTCAGCGCCTGAGCTCCTGTTGTGCACTCAGCCTCTCTGAGTTTGACTCCAGGACCCACATTCAAGTGAGATCGTGCTGTATTTGTGACTTATTTCTCTAAACATCCCATCTCTGGCTTATTCTGTTTCACAAATGACAAGGGAGCCCTTATTCGTAAGACTGAGTAATAACCACATTTTCTTTTTTTGTTCACTCATTAGTCCACACTTAGGTCAGTTTCATAGCATGGCTGTGGTAAACAACACTTCCGTGAATACAGGCAAGCATCTCCTTGGCATGTTGATTTCATTACCATTGGATGGATAGAGCTAGTATTGGGATTGCTTGATTATACAGCCTTTACAAACTCCTACTCATTATAAGGCTAATGAACCACTAAGTTTCCAATCCAAGCTGCACCAAATAATCTTAAATTCAGTAGCCTGTTTATGCATTCAGCATGACATTAAAAATTCAAGGAAAACACTTCAGAGAAGGCATGATAAATTATGTGTTTACAGGCTCAACCTCTCCTGGTGTTGAGTAGCACAACCTCACAATCTTGATTGTGAAGTCTTGTTGGTCAAGTTCCCATATTTGGACTGTGATGCCGAGAATTATGGGTTGCTGAAATACTTAGCAGTGTTTTATGGCATGAAATCCTATTAAAGAATAGCAGGGCATTTGTGATTTAATTTGCATTAAGCCATCCAGACTTGATAGGTTTCATATTTTAGATTATATTACTGAGGAACTTATCAGATTAGGCTCTGAAGGGAAAGCGTAAGAGAGAGACCACTCTAATTCAATAGGACGTTGTAACATACCCCAGAACATCTTTACCTGCAGCTCTGCATATCAACCACCAGCTCTGGCCCTAACCGTGGATGTCCTGTAATGAGACTTGGCAGGATGTGCAGCTCTGCTGTCCTTAGAGGGACTGCTGGAGGATGCCAAGTGGCTCAGAACTTTGCTTTTCCATGGGAAAGACACACTCACTTGCAAGAGTGTGGAAGCCACCCAGGTGGACTTAACCCTTAGGTCTAGAGTTGGCTTATAATGGCCACTGGTAACACCAAAAGGTAGAAGTAGATGGCTACGTTTGAAAAAAATGTTTAAGGGTGGTTTATAATTTTTAAGTATCAATGAGTCAAAGACTTTTATACAACAATCAGCTTAAGGCTGGGTAATCTTTGATCCATATTTACATTTCTGCAACTTAACATAATATCTGATACCAGTGGACTTTTGGGAAGTGTTTGATAGTATTGCAGATTAGATTTCTGTGGGAATGCAGATTCCGTTTAAATAATTTTGCAGTGGAATTCATCATGTATTTATGATCATTATATTATAGTATGCTAGAAAAGTACTATTGGTGGTCCTGACCACTATTACGAGCTTCAACTTCTACTAAAGGTGAGGACTTGTTGGGCATGGTGGTGCACACCTGTAATCCCTGCACTCTGGGAGGCTGAGACAGGAAGATGGCAAGTTTGAAGCCCTCCTATCTAACCTATCAAATTAGGGAGAGTCTTGTCTCAAAAGAAGAAAATGCAGAGGACATAGCTCAGGGTGATGCCCTGAGTTTGATGCCCAGTTTCTTAACAATAACAACAAAAAAAAGAATAGTAAATATAATTTTATCAGGTTTCTTCACTTACACTGGGCCTCACAAAGACCCAGCTAGATTTCTGTATCATTTGAAACTCACTGTTAGCAAGTCTGTGCTCACACTCATTATCAGACTTCTTGATGGAACATGCTAATTACTTTCCTGCACTCTGGCTCCCAAACCACAATGAATTCTATCATAAAAGCAAATCACGGCGAACTTCAAACAGCGCGCATCTTTGAGATGCTGCTATTAAAGGAAACACAGCGATGGGGAATCTTTGATGTTATCAGACTCAATGGAACCACACATTTCTATCTGCGTCAGTCCTGTAGACGGAAGCCTCCCCCACCCTTGAAGTCACCTGAAACCCATTGCAAGTCTCCCAAAGCACTTCAAAGCCACACTCCTTGGAAGACGTGCCGATGGCGTTTCAAACTTCAGGGAAACTTGCTTTCCCCCTCCAGACTTCAAGCAGATTTGAAATTTTACTTTCAAAGAGAAAAGTATTACCTACTTCTCCCCAAGCCACCAGGCGCTGGTTTGATGAGCAAAATGTCAGAGGGAGTGAACTCGCCTACTGTCGTGAACCCCCCCTACTATCATGGAGGGCTGCTGTGGAACCACGTGGCTCAGAGTCTGATTATTGTAGCTCAAGCTCTCGGCCCATGAGTCCCACGTATCCCAGGATGGCCTTACGTGTGGCCCACAGCTAATTAATTAGTAAACTTTGTTAGCATAATCTCCTGCAACCCATGCCCTGGATAGCTAGAAATGTGGCCCTATGAGATCATTAACTTCAGACATCATTATGTGACTTTTAATGGTACTGTTTGTGTCTCAATGGGGCCATGTTTCGCTGTGGAGTGTGTAGGTGACAACCACAGGCTGCACAGAGTACAGGGTGACAGCTTCACCCCCGTCAAACTCTGAGCGTGTCAGCCACCACAAGCACTTGTGCTGCTTGGCCAGTAAAACATGGTGACTAACAATAGGAGTATTTCAACCAAATTCTATGTGTGTGCATGTATATATGGGTGTGCCTATAAAGACATATTTCTTCATACTAAGTAGATATGTAGGCTTTTCTATGAAACTTAGTGAAGTTATTTTCATTTTAATGTTATAATAAACATAGGAAATTGTGTTGTGTATATCCATGCACTCTATTTTTCACATATGGCCCACACCAACTCCTCTCTGCTCCTTGTAACCCAGGCCAACCACATAGGTGGACACCATGAACATGGCATGCTGAAGTTTTTTTCTTGTTCTTGTGTTGTTGACCAAAAGTTGGAATGTAAACTTTAGACCACGTGACTGAACAAGTGTACCCAACTGTAATGAGGCCCTGTTCTGGTGAATGGGGCATCTGTGAAGCCGAGACAAAAATCGGTGTGTGCTTCCCCCCCTGGGCCCCAGGGAGCTGGGCCCACACAATTCGGAACATTCATACTGTGAATAGCCCCCGCAGCACGGGAGTCGGTCCGTGGCTGCTTAAAAGGCTTTGGGTTTGTGGTCAGTAGAAACAGCCAGGAGAGCTCAGGATATAGTAGACCCACTGAAGTTCCCCTACTATTTAATTAGGTTTCCTGTAATTGCTATAAGTAAAAGAAGGGGGGAATGAAACCCGAGGTTGTCATCTTGGGACTCCAAATATTTGGATGTGGTTTTAATATCCTGAGCCCACTCGCTGGTATTCTGCCTTTTAGAAGGAGCCATTATAGTTGGAAGGAAATGCACACAGCACGTTTGTCAGCCTTGCGGTGACTGTAAATTTCCTGCAACAACCTGAAAAGAAGAATCTTGCTTCCAGTAAGTGACTTTCTGCCTGAAGCAGGTGGAGATAAACAAACACAACAGACAGAGCGCTCAATACCTGAGGCAGGAGAGAGGCGGGGGAGGGACTGGGTTGGGAGAGGAGCCCACACATCCCCTTTCCACAGCCTCCGGCTTCTACGTAGTGGAATAAAGGGAGTGAAGTATAACACCCCCTAGGAGAAAGGGGAGGTTGCTGCTTGCTGTGCCTTGGGGTGCGTGCTTTGAAGAGGATTGTTTTAGTTGGTTATTGGCCAATAGAATATATTCGTTTTGCCATAGACCAGTGAGGAGTTGAGATTAAACACCTGAAAATGCTTTTTAAGCTGGTTTAGTCCCCTTCTGTGCAAACAAGAGGATTACTAATTTCAAACTTTTAAAGTAAGTTGGAAGATACTTGAGCTTTTGGCCATAGACTTGCTCTTCCAGGGTCTTGCCCTCCCTTGGAGTCACAGAACTTACTCTCCTGGACTTCAAGTGCAATTCAGAGACTCTTGGTGGACTTCAGGGTCCGATGATTTCTGTGACCTATTCCTTGTTCTTGAGTAGATGAGCAGCCTATCAATTTTGATGGAAAATATTGTTTCTTTCACTGTAGAATAGCATATACTTTCTCTGGGCCATTGTGACTTTCTCTTAAGCACATTTGCCCTTTTGAACATTTCTTAGGTCTGAGAGAAAGTTCTGGAATACTCTTTTCAAGGGATTCCAGAATGTATACTTTCTCTTTTCACCTACAATCGTATCATTCAAAAGTCATAATTTTGGGAACTTGTTAAACTATAAGGAATTAGATAGATAACACACACATATATATATAGTTACACACATACATGCACACAATATTCATATTATAAACATATAGTTAATCCTCATCTGATTACGTTATTTATTTGCTTCTATGGCTTTCAGGAAGAAACCCAAAACCTTCATAATTGTATACAGAGAGGTTCATAAGCCCAGGGTGCATCAGAACTGCTGGGTGGTTGTTCAGCCCCATGGTGTGCCGGCCACACCCCCAAGCTTTCCTTGCCAGTGAATCTGGGGAAGGCTGAGAATTTGCATCTCCGGCAGACCCAAGGGGCTGTTGGAGCAACTCTTCTGGAAGCCATATTTTGATAGCCATCCGATGACAAGACTACATCAGTTGACCCTTCTTGTGTCTAGTTGCATGTCAAGCTACTGTTTTCTGTGTCCTGTGGTTGACGGTTTTCACCTGGATTCTCAATCTCCCAATTCTTGTCTTATTTTTTCCCAGTGGCCTAGTCTTCTTAGCATCTAATTTGGCCAGGCTAACTCCTCCTGAATCCTCTATGCTAGATCACACACCCTGGTCATTCATTCTCATTCTTCTACGTCTCCTTTGCTTCTTAGAAACCACATTATTATTGTTAAATATTATCACTTGTGGTGCTGGGGATTTAAGCCAGGGTCTTGCACATTGAGCTCCGTTCCCAGCCACGCCCCCACAGCCTGGAAGTAATTAGTGTCATCGTCAACATGAACCCTCTTCACCATAATGTGAGTTCACAGAGGGTGGAAACTCTCTTCCTCGTTAGAGTCTCACAAGTGCCTGGTAGAGTATCTTTTACATAACTGATAATGAACATTTGTTCACTGAATAAATGAATGAATGGCTATGGCCAATGCAAAACTATTCATTTAATCACTTTTGTGGTTCCCTGTATTGGCCCACAGCAAATCCCCCTCCTGGCTGTGGGGCTGCAGCTACCTCACGGGTGCCGCCTGCTGGGATCGTGGACTTCCGGTCTCCAGGGAAGGTGTCAGGGTGCACATATTTTTTTTCAGATAATCCAACTTCCTTGGTGCCAAGTGTGTATTGCAGAGTGGATCTCTGAAGCAGCCTTGATACCTCAAGATAAATTTGCCTGCAATGATAAGCCCAGATGCTTAGCTCTCTTTTTTTAGGATTACATAACAGGATGAAATAAATTCCAATTATTTCAGCATTTTTGCAAGAGGCAGTTTCCCTTAGCGGGATTTTACTCAGCAGTGCCGTTACCCAGGAGCATCTGAGCTCTCTAAACGTGATGCACTAAAACCTGAAGGTCATGTAGCCTTAGAATAGGACACAACAGGATGACTGGGCCTACACTTCCTCTTTCAAGAAAAATAAAATAAAAGATCCGCTGCAGCAATGGAAGCACAGCTGATAATTGAATTGTGAGGTGACCAGCACCTTAATCGCAGCTGGAGACTGCGCAGTGTGCGAGTGAGGGCTGAGCTGGGGGGGACGTCGTGTGCAGCTGCTGGGCATCACGGCCTCGACCTGTAGGACCGAAGTCGAACCCTGTCGAGAAGGGAAATCGAGGTCTACTTTGGGGTTCACAGAGGGATGGAGGGGGGCGGCAGGCAGGGGCTTGCCACGACGTGGGCAGGGGTGTTAGTTACTCTGTGGAAGGATGGTGGATTCTCTGGGCCTTAGTCCTCAGAAGAATTTACAAGGTTCAGAATGGCGAGAGAGAGAGAGAGAGAATATGAAAGCACTATTGAGCAAAGTACCTGGGGCCAGCAGAACATCCAGGGAGACAAAAGACAGTACCGGGAAGCTGGTGCAGCGTCAGGAAGGCCCACTCGCCGGGGCACAGGTCATCCCCTGACCCACGCCTTGCTTTCTCTCGCCAGGCCTCATCGTCCGGGAGGTGAGCATTGAGATTTCCCGCCAGCAGGTGGAAGAACTCTTCGGGCCTGAAGACTACTGGTGCCAGTGCGTGGCCTGGAGCTCTGCGGGCACGACCAAGAGCCGGAAGGCGTACGTGCGCATCGCATGTGAGTTGCCGCGTGCAGACACGGGCGAGGGGCAGGGGGAGGGGGACAGGGGCGTGCAGGGGAGGTTTAGACTGCGGCTGACCTAGCATCAGAAAGCCGTGGTCACAGTTTCGGGTCAGAAACTGCTCCCAGTCAGCGCACACCTGTAATCCCAGCACTCTGGGAGACTGAGGCAGGAGCATCCCGAGTTAGAGTCCAGCCTGAGCAAGTTACAACTTAGCAACTTGGGAGAGAGACCCTCAGGGAGAGACCCTCAGAGAGACACACAGAACCGTCTTTGCCTCAGGGAGCTTAGGTCCTGGTGAGGAAAACTCCAGAAAAAGGACCAGTGATCAGGTAGAGACAGATGGTGTCTGGTGGATGAACAAAGCCAAGGCAGGTGAAGGACAGAGTAGTGCCGTGGGAAAGTGGCCATTTCCTGGAGGCAGTGACAGCTGAGCAAAGCTGAGCACAGCTGACGTGGGAGGGAGGGGCCAGCAGAGGCCCTGGCAGCCCCAGCAAGGGAGCACCTGGGGCGGGCACGTGCCCGCAGCTCCTGGGAGCAGCGGGGTGAGAGGCCCTGGCTGGACGGGGGAGACGGTGGGGGCTGGCGAGGGCCAGCAGGGGACTGTGGACTTGCAGGACTCTGTGACCTGACGCGAGTCCTAAAGAACAGGGTTCGGCCTAATAAAGATCCACTCAATCATTTGCACACGAAGTTGTTTTGGTCAAAACCCTAAATTCAAAATCAGCCTTGGACTCGAATAGAAAGAGGTGTAATGAGAGAAAATCTCACCTTCATACTTCATTTCTGTGTGCTCATTAATCTCCAGCACACACGTATTTACAATTACAGCTGAGCTGCGTAGCTTACATGTGTGTGAGGGATCGGGCTGTGTAGATTACGTGTGTGTGAGGGATCGGGCTGTGTAGCTCACCCTGCCTGGCATTATGGAGCTGCAACGCTCAAGGAGAGTCCATCCAGGAAGCAAGACCACGCTTTCAACCAACACACTGTACAGGCAGTTGGGGGACAACACTTGGATCTGTATGTTATCTTCCGTGTGTGTTCAGCATATAAGCCCACTATTGTTAACATTACAGAAGTGTGACAGAGCCAGCTGTCCTCTGCTCGGACCTACGCAGGTCCTGGCTTGCAGAAGGCTCTTACCTTATACAGGCGATTCACTAAGACACGCCCCTTACATCTGGCACCTTCTTCCCAGCACTCGGCCAGCTCATGTCCTTCTTCCATCTAGATCCCTGCTGAAGCGCCACCTGTAGGGGGCTTCCGCCCGGACCCCAACACCTGCACAGCACTCGCCCCACCTGATTTTCCTTGGTGGTAGTTCACTGGCCATCACTTGCCCTAGGCTGACCCCTCTCCTTCCAGGGCAGAAGCGTCTCCAGGGGAAGGGATTTGGTTTCCTTCGTCCTGATTTGACTGGAAACCTAAAATTAACTCTTTGCACATGGCCTGTGCTGAGCGGAAGAAGACAGTGAGTGCATTGGTAGGCATAAACAGCCTATGACAGGGCAGATGCCTCGCCAGGCCAGCTGTTTGTTTAGTTGCTAAAATAGTGTACTTTTCCAAGAAGTTCAGGAATATCAGCTCCAAAGAACACCCACAGCCAACCTGGTAGCACAGTCCTATAATCCCAGTCCTCCGGGAGGCTGAAGCAGGAGAATTGCAGGTTCACAGGTTCGAGCCCAGCCTGGGCAACTTAGTGACTTAGCAAGACCCTGTCTCAAATAAACGATAGAAAGGTTTTGGGAATGTAACACAAGTGGAGACCCTGAGTTTAATCCCCGTGCCCCAAAATGAAGGAAGCCCACTCTGCTCCCCACTCCCATCCTTGTGGCCTTCCTGTTCTGACGCCTTTCCTCCGTAACACTGCCGACTGCTAACCTGGAACACACCGGCCCACACGGTGTGATGCCTGGGGTTTGGGTTCCACTGTCCCCAGCCCCCTAGAAGCTGAGCTTCACAAGGGCAAAGATGCTCCTTTGATCTGTTCACTGACAAATGCAAAGTATCTGGTGATGCCTGGCTTGGTGTCGAAACCCCAAGGGAACCCCAAAGGAGGGGCTGGATGGACAGACGTTCTTGTATCCAGGTATCTCAGTCACCTGTCTGGTCTCGGGAATTGCTGTGACGGCTTGCGTACCCCAAAGTTATGACCCCCAGCTTGTCACGCCCCTTTTCCATCGCCTATGTCTCTGTAATATCAGGCACCGAAGAAAACTATCTGTGTGTTATAGCCCCATGAGGCATTTCTCTCAGTGGCCATGCTACATGAGGCTGGCCATGCCTTCATTGGTGTCTGGTAGCCTGGTCGGAAATGCCTGAGCCAAATTCGGGTTTCCCAGCCCCAGACTCCATGGCCTGTCCTGCTGCCGAGCTAGGATTCTGGTCCCTTTTGCAAACACTGCCATCACGAAGTAACAGAGACCCTATTTTGAATCAGATGAGATTAATGTCACAATGTAGACATTTTGAGGTGACAATTTTTTGCAAGTTTCTCTGCGTTTCAGATACATCCCAGGCCCGAGCAGTTTATCATGGCATTTCTATTTCAAGATTAGGGACCCTAACACACACCTGATTAGGTCAGTCTGCTTTTTCCCTAACATACTGGCTTTTGTGTAAGGGCAGGAACAGCCGAGTTTTACAGTGAACCCCACCCCAAAAAAATCCATAGGCCATATTTATTTTGAGAAGTAGATGGCCCTTTGATAGAACACTGTGCCCAAAAGCTGTGTTTGGAGGAATGCGTCTCTCCATCTGTTACAGGCAGGGCTGGTAACCTGGAGGACTCAATGTGCCTTTAAAGTCTGCTTCATGCAATAGGAAAAGTGAAGCTTTTGGCTAAAAATGCTCATTTAAAAAAAAAAAAAAACACTCTATCTACCATCATTCCTTTTTTTTTTTTTTTTTTTAGTCAAAGAGCCTAAACTTTCTCGTGTGCCAGGCTCCTATCCATAAACCTGGCATATTTCTTAAGACATCCTTAAAAAAACATTTTGATGACACATAATTTTTTTCTGAAACTACAGACGCAATGTGAATATGAAAGGGTGGCTTCGGTGGGATTTTTCTTCTTCTCTGTAGTGGATGTCACTTGAAGTACTAGCTCTATAACATTAAAAAAAAAAAAAAAAAACCCTTGAGCAAGCCAATCTAAATACAGATGTACTTGTCCTACACATGCCCTAAAATCAAGACCTAAAGAATGGTTGAAACTGAGGTTCCCTTCGGCAAGGGAGGTTCTGCAGTGTAGAAGGGTGCAGGGCAGGGAAGGGTGGCAGGCGCCAGCCCAGCTGAGGATGTGGCGGGCACGTCCTCCTGCTGATGTGCTTAAAGGTGACACCGACCACTGCCCCTTGAGATGAATTAGGATAGGATGAAAGATTTCATGGTACATTCCTAAGAGGGAAGAGAAAAAAGAAGCTCTTCAAAAAGTAAAAAGAGAATGTGAAATAACAGAAAACCAATCTATCCTCTTCTTTCTTTTCAAATTCTCTGTGTCCTGGTAGAAAACATTACTGAACCTTTTCTTTTATGTGGTTCTTGGGCCTGGACCCAGGGCCAACACACAGAGCTACAACCCCAGTCTATTTTTGTTGTTGAATTTGAGACAGGGTCTCTCAGTAAGCTGCCTAGGTGCCCAGGCTAGGCTCAAACTTGGGATCCTCCTCCCTCAGCCTCCTGAAATGCCCGCAATTTCAGGCCTTCTCCTTGGATGTTTGGCGCCATCCTGTCACATGGGGTGGTGACAGTAGTTCCCACAACTATTCTGGGAGGCCAGCCGTGCCGTTGCCCTTCTTTGCACACAACACAAGAGAAGTATGGGGACATAAGTCGCCTGCTTGGGAAATTGGGAGATCTGTGCTCTAGGCCATCTTCACAATCTAGGTGCAGATCTGCAGAAACTTGTAACAGTTCTTAACTTCTCAACTAACCATGGGGGATCACAAGTGGTTCATTTTCATTAGGGTTGTTTATTTTACTGTTAAAAACATTTCTATGCTTTATAATATTTGGGAAGAAAAATCAAATCGAAATGAAAAATTTATCTAATTTTCAAAATATATTGTATCCCTTACATTTAAAAACTGAGTTGTGCAATATAGTAATATATTTTGTGGTTTCTTTTTAAAATTTAGCTAAGATCAGATATGCTATTTTTGGAGGAAAAAGAAAAAGGAAATTTTGTAAGGGTCTGTGGCCTAAAGTTGGGCATTTTTCACTTTTAATAAGTGCCCAAAGCTCTGAATCCTGATTCAGCTCTCCCAAAATATGCTGCCCTGGTTGGTACCCAGCAATTCTCTCCTGGTAACCGCCAGACTCAGTGATTTAAGCATAAATTCTATCCTACTATGACAACACAATTAGCCCCTTCCATCATTGCTGGGAAAAAGCTGTAGGGTTTTTTTTTCCCTCCTTTAAGAACAGAAATATTAATGTTTCATGTGACCATGGAATTATTTTATCTGCTAGAAGAACACTTTGAAAATACATTGAAATAGAATAGCTCTTCAAAAAAATAGTTTTCTCTGTTCATTGAGCATGTATGAAGAATTAATTGAAAAATAATTTGAAAGTTAAGAAATGAGAATCACCGGGAAGCAGCCGCCTTTGCCTCGTGCAAGGTCAGGCCTGGGTCACAGAATTTGTAAGAGATGGGCAGCAGCTGGTAGCAGTAGTGGATGGAGTCTTTTCCATGTGGAAGATTTCCCTGAATCGTTTACTTAAATAGCCATCTCCTTAAATCTAGAGCCCAATCTGAAAGGGAAGAATCTCAACTCTGGATCTCTGAAATTCAGATCTCTGGAATTTGGTAATAACACCCTTCACTCAGAACGGACCTGAACTGATAGGCTTAAGGACCTGGGATAGGGAATTATCCTTGATTAACCAGGTGGCGTTAAATGTCATCAAGAATGCTTGATGACAGAAGTGCAGAGGGAGATCTGGCACAGACAGAGTTTGACATTTAGCCAAGAGTCAGGCTTCAGCATGAGCATGGGGCAGAGGCAGGAGGGTGCGGGCACTAGCCATGGAATGCTGGCAGCCACCTGAATCTGGAAGTGCCAAACTGATTTCTTCATGCTAAGCTACAGGGGCAGCCCAGTCCCGTGAACTCTTCGATTGTGACTCAGTGAAACAGATCTCCAGCTTCTGTTGCTTTATGCCAGGAAGTTTGTGATAATTTTCACAGGAAATGGACTCAACTGGGAAGCAACACTGATCCTCCCCAACGGGAGTTGCCACGGTCGGTGAGCTTGGACGAGGGAGGCCACTTCTCAGGTCCCTGTTCCTTGACCTCTGAAGGAGGGCAGGGAGGATGGTGAAAACTCTACAGTCTTAATAATTTTGCACCATAAGAGAAATTGCTCCCAGATCTCCAGTCAAGGAGACAGCCACCTTATCTTAGAAACTGAACTAAACAGAGCACTTAAGGAGCCGCAATGCGCTGTGCGTGATGGCATATCTGACTTAAGGGTTGTAGAGCAGTCTGTTGTCACGATGCAAAGCCAACTGCCCGCTGGGAATGTGCAACACGTGCTCCGTGTTGCGAAGTTGGGCCTGGTGAACTCAGTTTGGGACGCGTGATTCACATCCTGGCTGCAAACTCTGGCTTGGTTTCAGCCTCCTGGAGTCCAGCATTGGAGCCTGAGGCTAAATCCAGACTCTACCAAAGGGAAAGTCACAATTGCTTAGTTACGGACACGCGAGCTGGAGGGAAATGCTGCTGCAGCAGACACTGCCCTGCCGCCCTACGGAACGAGGCAGAGCCCCGAGGCCCGATCCCCAATCCCCGTCGCCCTTCACCCCTCTGCCGGACCTGGCAGAGCTTCGGGTTCTCCCGCAAAGCACCTGCAGCGATGACTTTGGTTCAGGAAGGCGCATACGGGCACTTACTTCCTGTGTAGTCTTGATGTGGCTCAGGCCTTTAATCCCAACACATTGGAAGACTGAGGCAGGAGGATCCCAAGTTCAAGCTCAGCCTGGGCAACTTAGTGACTTAGCAAGTCTCAAAAAAAAATAAATAAATGAGAGAGAAATGACAACTTGTCATTTCCACCATCGAGAAACATCTTGTTTTCCTAACTCAGGTGCTGATAGTCTGCATTTATTGAAAATTGTCACTAATCTTCTGAATTTCACATATTTATGGCCTGACAATCTTTCTAAAAGCGGGTAATGAAATATAAAGTAGCCATTATGAAAACACTAATTCAGAAAATGTTATGTATGCAAGCATACTAACAAAAGCAGCGCCTCTCCTGCCTCCTCAAAATCTCTTAGTGGCTTTCTTCATTAGGGTCTGGAAATCAGAGGCTGGGAGTTGTCTCAGAGACAGTTGAAAGGCCAGGAGAAGGCCGGGCCTGGTGGCAAAGCCCTACAGTCATGGGAGGCTGAGACAGGGGGATTGCAAATTCAAAACCAGCTTGAGCAACTTAATGAGACCCTGTCTCAAATTCAGAAATAAAAACAGGCTGGGAAAACATCTCTGTGTGAAGACCCAGAGCCCAGTCCTGGGCACACACCCACACGTACACAAAAGGAAATCTCGCCGGTTCATTCCTGCTTCTCTATTACAGCACAGAGAACAAAGAGTAGCCCAGATCAACAAAGTCAGGGGTCAGAGCAAGCACTCAGTATGAGCCAGGTGATCACGGCCCCAGGGCCAAAGCAGACCTCCTGGGGCCCTTCATAGCTTCCCCGAGGCCTGCCATGCTCAGCACAGTGCCAGCCTCACCGCAATGGCCCGTAATCACCCACGCCGTGGACGCTCAGGCTGGAGTGCCGGGACTTAGGGCTGCGTGTCAAACCTGCAGAGCCGGGGAGAACTTGCGTTCCCAGGGCCCGGATTGAGTATTTTTATATATCCCTAAATTTCACTTGATGAAACCTCACCACCGATTATTGGTCCTTCCATACTTGTGAGTGCTTTCTCCCACTTGCTTAGGTTTGGCTAATAAAGATCATGCCAAACAGTTGTACGCCACAGCACGATTCCCACGTACCGGGGACAGAGGTGAAGGGGGTTTACTGCCTGCTGGGCTGTTACAGCCTACCGGGCGCGATGCTAAGAAGTTGCAAAGGGCCCTTGTTCTGTAACCCTGGGAAACACATAGGTATGACCATCCCTAATTTTCAGCGGAAGAAACTGAGGAGAGGTTAGGTGACTCACCGAGGCTCTCACACACATAATTAGTGGTGCGGTCAAGACCCGAACTCAGCTCTGTACCAAACCCTGCTTCTAGGCACCATGCTGTTGCCCTTCCCAGGGCCGTTGAGAGTTTCTCGGTGACTTACCATTTAACATTAGCTTTCTATCATGACTGACACATACCTAACTTCACATACACATGTGTATAGTGTACACATACACAAGATGACGTATCACACATTTTGTTATTGTTTGTTTGATTTCATTCATTTTCACCCTGGCTTCTTGTTTCCAGTACAGGGTATTGAGCCCCACAGGGCTACACTACTGAGCTACATCCCCAGCCACTGTTAATTTTCAAAACAGGCTCTTACTAAGTTCCTAAGTTGTCCAAGCTGGACTTGAACTTGTGATCCTCCTGCCTCAGCTTCCCTAAGGGCTGAGACAACAGGCATGCGGCACTATGGGTAGCAAGTGCAAGGTTGTAATGAACTGACAGACTCCCTAACCCTGGGCCTCGCCAGCCTGTTCAGCCTGTGGCATACGGGTTGGGTCATCTGGTTTTCCTGAGCTGTATAGAATGAAAAACAGGCGTGTGTAAAGTACATGATCTAGTTAATGTGCATGGATAAGAAAACTTGCTTTTTGAATAGTTTTTGTTCTAGTACAGGCTTGCCTAACTGCAGGCAGCTGGCCGAACACGCCTCTAACGACGAAGTTTTGAAAGAGCAAAAGGCTTAAGATTCCATAGGAACAGTGAGGGTCATTCGGCGGCTGGAGTTTATGGGCCGTGCGGTGCATCTGTAGGGAACGGCAGGCCGCACCACCCCACATATGAGTAATTATCCTTCATTCCAGAACTCTGAGTAGTAATCGAGTCATAATAATTTATTACATTGGTTCTGGCTTTATAATCTTTCAAGCTCTTTTCAGATTCAATATATATTTTAATATTTGCAAAACCCTATGAGGCCAAAAGAAAACAAACAGGAGAAATAACCGACATTAATAATGTACTAGTTCATTTCTATCTTATCACTCTGCGGAATTTAAGGACTCCAGTTGCTACCAGGGTGGCCTGCTGAGAAAAAGCCACTGGAGAGGCCGTGACTTCCTGGCGCAGTCTATGGCACAGCGAGGTTCTGTTTTTGAAAAACGTGTTGTGTGCGACTGCGTCTTACTGCATAATAAAGTAGCATTGCTGATGGAATGCACATCTTTAATAATGCAAATCATTTTTTCAAAAGTGTGCAGTAAGAACATGTTGCCTTTTGCAATGACAATATTATTAGCATCCTGTCTGCCTCATCAGAGGGAGATCTTTTGGCCAGCTTACTTCCCGCATCAGCAGGGCCCACAGGCGGCGCATGGGTGGCGCTGTGACGTGTTACTCTCAAAGTAGTGACGTGCCCATCCTCAACGGTCATATTACCATCCACGGTTGCGCTTACTCTTGTGCTGACAGAGCTGCTCGGGGGCGGCCCCAGGAAGAGGTACAGAGTCCTGCCTCTGTGCTCACAGGAAGCTTGAGCTTTCTTGTGTGCTTTGTTCTTGTTCTTTCTTTCTTTCCTTCTTCTTTCTTTTTGGTAGATGTTTACCTCTTTCTTTCTCTGTGCCTCCTGGAAATAGGAAAGTTAATTCTGTCCAAGTCATGCCCGGTGCATTTACAATAATCAGAGCTTGAATCTTGCTTTTGTAGCGTGTACTATATCACTCTTAAATTTGCGTAGGAATTGGCTAGTGTTCCCCCAGCAAGTCCTCTGGAGCCTGCCCTCCTCTCACTGTACTTGTAGGTCCAAGTGTCCCAAAGTTCTACGAAAGTTGTTCCTTGGGGATGACCGGAAGGTGTCCTCTATGATGTGCCAATATCGACACTTTACAAATCATTTCTTCTGCTATTTCTCTTGGACACTGATCCTTGCAACTGAAAATTATCTCATTCCACAAAGGTTGATTCCCCCCTAAAATGCATACTTACAGTCTGATGTGATATAGAAGATAGTAAAAGATTCCTTCAGAACCATCCAGTCTTTGGTTTTCACTTTACATATCAGGAAAGTAAAACCCAGAACTTCTTCTCTGAATTAACCTTTTCTGTTAACTGGATGGTCTAAGAGCAGACCGACGTGGCTTACAGAAGGCCGTTAACAGGTGCGTGCCATACCATGGCTCCTTCTCAGCCACAGTATTGGGCAGCAGAAGATCATTGAAAACATCACATCTCTTCCGTGAAAGCGGAAGCTTTGTGTGCACATAAGTGTAAGTTCAAAAGCGATACTTTGAATGTATGTAAACGACCAGCAGAAATCCTCCCCACTCCGAGTCTGATTCAGTGCCTGCTAATTGCATTTAAGTGCTTGGAGGTAGGAAGCCAACATCCATACTCCAGAGTAAACATCCCCCCAAGAGCCTGTGAAGGACAGCGCTGGCTCTTCTTTTAATTGGTGCAATCAATAACGAAATCAGAGAGGGGCCAAGTTGACTCTGCGAAAATCGTCCAGGTGATCATGAAAGGCTTTGTGCTGGTTTAGGAACAGCCTTAGCACTAGTGCAAAACGCAGAGCCTCGAGGTCTTCCAAGGACAGAAATGCATCTTTCCTGCTCCGTGCAGGAGGCCCACATTACTCTGCTCTGATCCTTTCTGCGTACGTCTAATTGCCAACTCACACATGAGCATTTTTCCCACATGCTCATTCTTCACGCTACCTGCCAGGCACCGGCCTGCGTCTCGTGCTCCTCTCTGAGTGACACAGGATGTGCAAAGAGCTGGCCATCCTCCCGCAGGAGATGAGCAGCTGCCGCTCACAGCCACCATAGAGTCTGTGCTTTCTACACACCCTAAAAGCCTGAAAGCCAGGGGGAGGTGTCATAGGAAGAATGAAAAGTGGCTCTCAGAAAGAAGTATCACCTTGTGGGGAGTTATGTGTGAGATCATTTTAGAAACTGGATAAAATTTACATGGAATTTAAAGCCAAATGATTATAACAAAGTAATGGCATGGCATGTAATGATGGCTTAATTAAAATCTGGGTCTCAGAGTAGGAGCCTTAGGTGTCACCATCCTCAATTAGCGTCTGGGTCACTTTCCATCGTGAGGACACAATACATGCCTCCTGTGACTTCCAGGAGGAGAGGCGCTGGCTCCCGGTGTCAGGAATCTCCGTCCAGGTGCAGACAATGACTCCGAGACAGGAGTGGAAACGGCAGAAGGGTCTGGCTTGGAGGAATGCTGCCCGCTACACAGGAGCATCTGTGAGGAAGAGAGGGAAGGAAAGGTCTGGGGGCAGGGATACACCCTCCGGGCCACACCCCGGTGACCCATCCCTCCCAGCAGCCCAGGAACTGTCCATGGAAGTTTCCACAGATGAGCACAGTGTCTCGAGATCCGGCACCTTCCAAGCAGTGAGACTGTGGGGCACATTTTGAACCTAAACTGCAATGGTGAGGAAGCAGCGGCTGCCCGCGGCGTCCCTCCACATGGCTGGGGTTCACACACTGCGCCCCAAACGACACCACACCCTAAGGAGAGCATGGCAAGCTGCACTCAAAGCCGTCACCTCTGAGTGGGAGCTTCTGTCACCAGAAAATTTTGGAAAAGGATGCTAGTTGCTCTGTAGGTCACTTCCTCTATTCCCATTATCTCCTCGACCCATCGCGTCGTCTGTTCCCCTCCTCTCCTAAGTTTCCCAGGTCAGTGACAACTTCTCCCCGCGTCCACTGCCCTCTGCTTGGCTTCCACAACCCCGCTTTCCTCGTGGCTCCTCAGGATGGGCCACGTGGGGCTTTCTCCCGTGTCTGCATCCACCCCCCACAAACTTTCTTCTTGCATGTTGTTGCCACCACCTTACTGCTGTGTCCAGTCCTCAGTGATGTCATCTGTCCCCGTGTGGCAGCCATTGTCCGGACAAGGGAGCGCAAGAAGCTTCTCAATGGTGGACCCCTCAGAGGACAGCTGGCACTGTCACAGGCATTTCTTTTGCCACAGCTGGGAAGTATTCTACTGGCAGCTGGTGGGACAAGGTGTCCAACACAACTTAACTGACGAGAGGTGTATTTGGCTCATGGTTTTTAGAGGATTGTGTCTACAGTTGACCAGTTCCAAGGCAGAAAGTGTCCCTGGTGGGGCCAGCTGCCCATCCAGGATGGCCAGGAAGAGAGAGAAGGGAGGAGACGGAGAAAAAAAATCCCCATCCAGGTCACCATCCCTTCCCATCCACTCCACCTCCAAATGTGTGATGTTTCAGTGACATTTTTATCTAAATCGTAAGATATGGAAAAGATAAGCTCTGAACAAATAAGATGACCCAGTCCTCAGGGTTCCTAGTGTGGGGACTTAGAGACTCTGACTGCGATCTACAGGGTTTGTCCAGCTGAGTGTCCTATAGATGTGAGAGAGAGAAAACCTGTCAGCGTGTAGGTGCGACGGGTCTCTCCACCTCCCTGCCCAGGTGGCAGCGGTGCCTACGTGTTCGTACCAGGTTGACTGTGCGGCTGCTGGGAATACAGCAGTGTCCTTGCCTGGCCTCGTGGCACTCTCCAGGCACCTGCATCGTCTGGAAGTTCCTGTATGTTTAGTGACAGAATCTGCATCAGTTTATGGTAGAACCTCCTCCTCATCTTGCACCCATCGCCAGCTGACCTCAAACGCTAGGACCTCTTGGTTATTCCACAGAGCCTCTGATGGCCATCTCTGCCCCCCACTCCCACCTGTCCACCAAGCTAAAGGCAGCAGAACATCTGATCTCCCCTGTCTTGGCTCAGGAGCCCCTGAGGCTGGAAAGCATTTCCATATGCAGACCTCAGGTCTTCTAGTGGTGGGTATCCTTCTTCCCTTTTTCATCCTAAGTGTCTGGTAAAATGTCTACAATGAGAAGATAAAAGATGATCACACGTGAAAATACTAAATCTCTAAAGTGTAATGAATCTTATAAAAACTTGTTTGCTTGGGCTGGAGGCATAGCTTAGTGGCGAAAGTACTTGACTAGCATGTACAAGGCCCTGGGTTTGATTCCCCAGCACCATGTAAAAATTAGCTGGGCATAGTGCGTGCCTGTCATCCCAGCATTCAAGAGGCTGAGGTAGGAGAATTGCTGTGAATTCAAAGCCAGCCCGGGCTACATAGTCTGTTCAAGACCAGCCTGGACTACAGGCCCTTTCTTGAGACCCTGTCTCAAAAAAAAACAAAAACAAAAACAAAAAAATCTTACTTGGTTAGGATTAATTGCTCATAATATTTAAAGTAAAGCTAATGCAATAAGGAAAGTGATGCAAACATTAAATTCAGTGGGCAGAGTTTCCAGAAAGTCACCACACGTAGGAAAAGGAAATTAACAAACTTTTAGGACACGCTGTATGTTAAAAAGTATTGCTTGGAATATTTGGATATAGATATGCCTCATGTTTTTTGCCTCATTTTTGGTATCCTGACACATTTAGCGAGGCAGACGGTCTTCGAGGGGGGAGCCAACTCCAGTCCTGCTGTCACCCTCTCACCTCAGGCTGGGTTTCTGCTTGGTCACTTGGCATCAACGCTTACCTGCCCGCGGCACTTTAGCCCACGGGGGGTGTATATCACTGTTCTTTTCACTGATATCTGGTGTTTTGCAAAACCTTTTACGTGAGCACAAACCAAAACTCCAAGTAGAAGAAACAACTGTCCGAGCAGAGGGCACTTTCAGGGCGCAGAGTAACCACACAGTGGCAGAGAGATGTGCGTGGCAGGGTGGCACTTGGGCAGAGTCGGGTCAGCAGGCTCTGCCACAGCACCAATGATTTTGCTGTGAGACTTCAGGTCATGTGAGATACTTGTTCCTCATGTCTGAAACAAGGACTTGGTTTAGATAACTTTTAAGTTATGGAAGCACTGAATTCTAGACAATCATTTCTACAAATTGCTTGATACCTGTTTTTATTTTGTTTTGTTTTTGTGGTCCTGCGGTTTGACCTTTCCTCACTCAGCTACATCCCCAGCCCTTTTAAGCTTCTTTTCTTGTGAGTTAGGGTCTTGCTAAGTCGGTAAATTACCCAGGCTGAGTTCAAACTTGTGATCTTCCTGTCTCATCCTCCCAGGGTTCTGAGATTACAACTACACTCAGCTATCCATTTTTAATAGCCAAATTAAAGGGGCCTGACTGAAAGAAATTCTGCCATTCTTTGAGGAGAATTTTGACATACAGAAGACCCCCAAAGATCCAGGATTTTCTTACCACAGCTACAACCTCAGAGGTGTCCTCCATCTAGGGAATTCAGCACCATGGCCAGTGGGTAGCCAGGAGTGATGTTTCTCACTGCGTTTTTCTAGATGGTGTTTGCTGGGAGAATCTATTAGGGTTCCACACACTGTGCTTGGGTCCCCCCTGGACCTCAGTGGGCCCTGTTGTGCTTCCATATTCTTATGTCTTTATCGACGACCTGGGATAAGAAGACAAAAGCATTACTTTTTATTAAAAATCACTAGATAAATTTTCAGTAACTTTTTGTTAGAACTGAAGTACATACAAACACACAAAAGAAACATTTTGTGGGCTATTAAAAGTGCCACCTTGAAAGTCTGTGACTGAATAATTTATTTAATTTTATAAGCTAGATATAATGTATTTAGAAATTAAACAAAAAAAAATAGTGACATGGCCTGGGCTCGGTTAGACCTGCCCTCTGGACTGTGTCCTTCTGAGGTGTTCAAAATGACAAGCTGGTTTCTTACATTTAGGTGTCTGTTCATAGCGTCTCTAACCTCTGCTGCATGTTGCCCTGACAGATACGGCTCTATAGGCATGTTCCTATGCACTTGGTACATTCAAGCAGAAATGGCTATTTAGTTTTCTGATTCAAGATAGGCCTGGTCACCAGGACTCTTTCTGGGCTACTTCTGACCATTACTCCCCTCCTCTGCCTCATGCTGGGGACATTTTAAGAAGTCAGAGCCATTCCTCTGGGGTACCAGCATTCTGTGGTCTGTGCTGAAGCTGGCTTTTGATTTGTTTCTCATAAAGACTCCAGAAGCCAGGCCTAGTGGCACAGGGCTGCCATCCCAGTGCTCTGGGGGGCTGAGACAGGAGGATTGCAAACTTCAGCCCGACATGGGCAACGTAATACCTTAGTGAGACGTGTCTCAACACAAAAATAATTTTAAAAGGGGGAAGAGGGGCTTGGGATGTAGCTCAGAGCAAAGGCCCTGAGTGGGGTGCCTGGAGTCCCAGGACTACAAACACGCACACCCAGCACACATACACACACTCACAACCCTCCCAGAGTTACTGCAGCTTACAACGTTAATAATTATTACAACCTGTATTTGTAAGAAAAGAGGTAAATGCTTATATATATATATATATATATATATATATATATATATATATATATATGTATATATGGATAAAAACATAAGAATGGGATTCTCTTGATTGAAAATGTGACTGCCATGGTTGACTACCAAAAAATACTGAAAATGTTCAACTAAGGAATTCCATCAGTCAGCCGTTACAGTAAGAATCCCCAGCAGTTCCTCTGAAGGTTAAAAGCAGGGTCAGTGTGCGGCCTCTCACCTTCATACCAAGTACCACATAGAAGGAACTGCCTGGATTATGGGATGGAGCTAACAATACATAGCTAAAAAAAAAAAATACAAAGACATAAAATACTAAACTGAGGAAAATTGCTTTCCCTCTATTTAAATGTTACTTAGTTTTGACTTGCCTCTCGTCGCATGTGCCTTGCAGATCTCCGGAAGACCTTCGAGCAAGAACCCCTGGGAAAGGAGGTGTCCCTGGAGCAGGAGGTCTTACTCCAGTGTCGACCACCTGAAGGGATCCCAGTGGCTGAGGTGACAAAAATTCTTTACCTTCAGCAACTGGCACTTAGTATTCCGACCAAGGCATGATCCGTGGCTAATGGCGCGGGGAAGTAGGGCATGGCGTGATGAATGGTTGGTAATGGAATCCTAACTGCCTGCTGCTGGCAAAATCCATTGATTGGGAACTGATTGATGACTTAGGAGTCAATTAGAATGCCCCACTGGACAGAGCCACAGGCTGCTTGCTCTAATTTTGTCATTCTCTTTCAAGAAATCAGAAATACAGTTTGATTTTATTTGGCACTTATGAAGAAAGATGGTATGGCTTATTATGCCAGAAAAGTCATTGTTGTTCTTGATAATATGCAAATAATGCCAGTGTAAGTTCTGTGTGTGTGTCTGTGTGTGTCTGTGTGAGCTTGTGCACCTACACATGTATGCCCTGTCTGGGCAGGACTCATGGACATGACTAAAGCTACATCCTTCCTAACGCCTTGGGGAAGGGTGAGTGCCCGTCAGTTTCACCCTGTGATCTTTTCACCAAGTCTTCTTTTGTACTTGTTGGTTCTGCTGAAACAAAGCCTGTTGGTTGCTAATGAAATATTACAAGTCAGATTCTCACCATGACTTTTCATCAACATCAAACACCGTGTCCTCTATAAATGCCCGTTTCTGAGGAACAAGCCTGCAAAACCCCCAAGAGGATGGCATACTCTCCTGAGGACACTCACTGTCCCCTTAGAGCAGAGGTCCCTAACCTAGGGCCACATAGCAGTACAGTCCATGGCCTGTTAAGGACTGGGCCACACTCAGGAGGTGAGCAGTGGGCCTGTGTGTGACCCTTTACCTGCATTCATAGGCATTCCCCATAACTCACATGGCTGCTTGAGATCCACTTTCTGTCAGATTATTGGTGACATCATAGGACCATAGACTCTTCTGTAAACTGCACACATCGGGGATCTAGATTGGTGTTCCTCATGAGAACCTAATGCCACGTAAACCCCCCATCTATGGAAAAATTATCTTCCATGAAACTGGTTTCCAAAATGGTAAGGGACCAATGTCTTAGCCCATCCTGTCCAGGAAAATTATACTGTAGCTTTCCTTTGTTAATGAATAATCCTGAACTTTAAAACAGTGTACCCTGTAGGTGACATCAAGAGGCATCTTTGTGTAGCCAAGATGTTTGTTCTTGCCGAGCTACAGATCCGGGCACACGTTAACATGATGGGTGACATCACCGCCAACTCACCTGTGGCCCTTGTCAGCCTCCAAGCTCCATCGTCTCCTTTGGCATTTGTATATTGCATATGTCAAAAGAGCAATGTGTCTGTTGTCACAGTTTGAACCTATGTATGGGTTCAACAGGAAGAGGTCACCTGGTTTTTTCATAAAAATCATTCCTTAAATTTTTAGCTATCCGTAAAATTAAAAAATAAAGCTATTGAGTGAATATTTTTCAAAGAGTGATTAATAATTTACAGTGCACTTTCTCTTTGATTTCTCGAAGCTTTTCAGTCTTTGGAAGCCAAGGAGAGAATCAGTGTAGATACCTCGTCCTACAAAACCAAAATCAACCATTGGATTATTCTTTCCGAATTAATAACAAATGAATTGAAATATTTAGCCAGGCCCCCTGCATTTAGATGGCTCCATTTTTCTATCACAGCCATTTACGTTTCTCTGAGTCAGTGCAAAAACTCAAAGGAAATTTTAATGAGACTTTTCTTTTTCTGCCTTGAAAAAAAGAGAGCTATTTTTTGCCTTGTTGATGGCATCTCACAGCACTCTCTAGCTCTGTAACGAGACCGCGTGATTGTGGCTGTTTCGGCCAATACCATCTCCTTGTCTTGTAGCACAACACATGATAGGATTTAGCATGACTAAAATTACAGAAATCCTTCTCTCTTCCGTATTTCATTCTGACGGTCACAAGAGTCCATCCGCCTTGTAAGTGTAGTTCTGAAGTCTGCCTGTATATCTCTTCTGTTCAGCTACCCTGAAGACCAGCAGATGCCACGTGTGGCACAGGTATCCAACCCTGATTTTCACTCAGGATTTCTTACATGTCCCGGCACTCTGCAAGGATGCACAGTGAGAAGGTCCTGGCAGTCTTTTTTTTTTTTTTTTTCCTGTCTCCTCAACAAAGTAGTTCACTTTGTCAAGGAGTAAAAATTCATGGCTGAAAACTAATTGCCTGTGAATTTTATTTGTAACATCCCCGGGGAAGAGACCAATTAATGCTTGGCAGGCTCAAAACCATATACCCATTTGACAGTCAAAGAACTAGATTTAATGCATATTAGTTTTTCTTTTTTTTTTGAAGCCAAAAGAGGGATCAAACGCACAACCTTAAGAGCTAATAAACTCCTCTGTAGACTCTTTTCAATATTATTAAAATCACCAACATCAGAAAGCTAATGAGGATGTAAATGTGACACCCGACACCTGCCACCTGCCTAAGAGAAGCACATAAGTTAAAGAAAGGAAAGGATGGAGGGTGACTTGGGGAGTTAGCAGATCATTTTAATTTAATATAAATACATTCATTATTTAATGTTCACTCATTTGGTTAAGAAATTTAAAGCCTAAAATGAAACATTGATCTTAATAGAAAGCCAACAGGTCAAAGTCATGAGTTTTACAGTAATTAGATCATTTCTTGTGAGGTCGGGCCTGCCTAGACATGTGGGGGGGTTTGGTACCAAGACAAGTGATTCTAGGAGACTCGGATAGAAAATGTTTGGCTCTTGCATTATACGCATGTGTCGTGTTCCATGGAGGAAGAGGTCAGATCCACTCTTCTAAGAATATCAGGACGCACTAAATTCCTTCCTATCCGAATCAATAAGCTTTCCAAGAGCTCGAATCTCAGTTATGGTATCAACACATTTGGTACAAATAAAAGTATGAGCCTGACTGAGGTAGCAACGCTTCATTTCCCTCCCCCGCTGACGTTCTCCATTCACCGTGCAACGTTAACATTTCTGTTAGGAATTTCAGGTTTAAATCTCTCAGCAGGATCGTCTTGAACTCCTTGGCTTGGGCCTCCGTTTCCTCACATACAACAGGGAGATGATGACAGAGCCTGTGCACGACATGGGTACAGAGTTTAGGCGAGTGCGGACATGCCGCTGGGAATGCGTCTGAAGCAGTGAAGGAGCATCAGCTGCTGTTAGTGCCGTCGTCACGTTACCAGGTGGCGATACACAGAAGATGAAATTCAGCCTCTTGAATCCAACATGGTCGCCGAGCACGTTGCCCCTGCTCGGCTCTGGGCCTGTGTAGAGGAGGCTCCTGTTCCGTGCAGAATCACCAACAGGCCTTCTGCGTCCTTTACCCTTTACTTTCATGGAAGCCTACACATGCTACATAGGAGGATTCCAACAGGAGCCCTGAAGCAAAGAAATGCCCTTGGGACGATGCTATCAGCTGATACGTTAGTGTAGATCTGCTCATCAGGTTGGAAGCACTGCCGTCCTTAGTCTGATCGTTCAAGTCGTTTTTGTCCATCTGGGCCTCATGGTCGAAACGGTGGACCAGCCCTTGTATTGGCTCCCGGAGAGGAAACCTGGGCTGAGGTGACTGTAGGTCTCCTTTTCAGAGCCCAAGGAAATAAATTTTAAAAAGCATCAGGAAAGGAAGATGCTTAACGAAGATTCCCTCTACTCATCTCTCCGTCTCTCCGCATAGTGACACTTTCCGTGAAGAGCTCCTCCCACATTCTCTCGTTAGGAAAAGTCGTAGCTGGGGACAGTAGGGGCAACACACAAGGGTTTCGGAGCTGTAGATGCGGCTACCCCCTCCTCTGGACCCCATACCACCATTCTTTGTATCTAGGGATATTATTAAAATCGTTAATAACTGCACAGCAACCTCAGTGCAGGAGCTGAGACTTGCGCTACCCCCACTGTAATCCCTTTAGCTTTGGCATCATATTGTGGTCCAGGAAGCCACTGGGATACTAGGGATGCTCAAGTATTTAACAACACATTCAGGACTATTTCGTGCTACTCAGTACCTGGTAGGGGTAAATTATTGTGACTGGCCAATGGGCAGCCCTCTGTGACAGCCACCATCTGTAGATCTCTGGTGACCACGTGCATTGAAATGTGTCTGTCTGTCCTCTGCCTGTCTGACGAGATGGTGCTGGAGAGCGCGGAATTTGTTTCAGTTCATGCCTTATCTCTACCATGAGCAGAATGCAGGTCATGTAGTAGGTTTTCTGTTTAACCAAAGGAAAGAAAGAGGTCCCTTTGGCCGTGATAGAGGCTGGGCTTGAGGATGTTGCCCCTCTGAGAGGAGAAGGCTCCCCACCCCCATGAAGATACAGCCCCCGAGCCCCACGGAGAGGGGGCTCCACGGAGCAGAGCACAATCCCAACCCTCTAGGGTCAGGAATGGAAGGTGCCCGGGAGGCACAGTCAAAGATCATAAGAAAGGGTAACACAAATCACACGATGGCTTTAAAGAAGCTTAGATGACAGAAAAATTAATCCCCGAAATACTTACAGAAGACCTCGCTGAGTATTTTTACGGCACTCCGCTAGAACCAAGCCAGAACTCCACTCCTTACGTCATTTCTGGTGAGGCCTGGCTTCCCTTCCCCCAGCAAACCTCCTTCCCATCTCCCCGAAGAAGCAGGGAAATGAACACGGGCGGGGCTGCTCGGAAGTGAAGGCCCCTTGGCTCGGTTCAGAGAATGTTACCATCCCATGGCGAGCCAGAAACGCACACGGGGACGGTTTGTCACATCAGATGATCCCTTTTTGGAGGGCCCCGGGATCCAAACCTCAGTGCATATGAGATTTCTTGGCCCAAGAGTAGGAATGAAATGGAATTTTTCACTGAAGCCCATGATCTGTTTTCACTTTTAACAAGGGGATAGTTGCTTCTGGAATTATAACTGAGTGATTTCTCGTGGGAGTTTAATTGGAGGAACAGGGCACCGCATGCGATGTGTTGACCCAGATGTACCTAAAACAGTCATCGTATTTATCAACATTTGCGTCTCCAGTTAGCAAGTGGGAAAACAAGGGGTGAAATGCAAAAGAGTAGATTTTTGTTTTCTGAGTTTAGGCGTGATACACAGGAAACTGATTATTTGAAGCTGATACTGTGCAGGCCACGAGCTGCCAGCAGCCGCCTCTGTCTCTGTGTCCATCTAACTGGTAATCAGCGTGGCCACGGGACCTGGCTTCCTTCCGGAAAGCTGGCCATGGTTTGCTCCTTTTCTTCTAACTGGGACTCCCTGGGGATGAGTTTCCATGCAGGTGCCACCTCTGCCAAGCATGCTTCATACTCTTTGCAGGCGAAAGAGCTTCAGAGCAGAAAGAGTTTGAATACTAAT
Organism: Ctenodactylus gundi; assembly: GCA_004027205.1. Lineage (NCBI taxonomy): Eukaryota > Metazoa > Chordata > Mammalia > Rodentia > Ctenodactylidae > Ctenodactylus > Ctenodactylus gundi. The sequence goes on from PVKB01000148.1 coordinate 988,612, forward strand.
TTGAGAGGGAGACATTATCCGGGAAGGTTTGCTGAAATTTTCCCCTAGCACGGGTGTAGCAACCAGAGAAGGGGTTTGGACAGTGGTTATCAGCCTTGGACACAGGTTTTCACAAGCACTAGGGGTTCTGGCTGGTTGTCAAGCTGTGTGTTGGTCTAAGCTACACTTTGTACCACATTCTCTCTGTCTCTCTCTCTCTCTCTCTCTCTCTGCCTCTCTCTGCCTCTCCCCTGCTTTCTCTGTTCTGGGGATTGAACCCAGAGCCTCCACACTGAACTGCATCTGCAGCCCACTTGTTATTTTGATTTTGAGACGTGGTCTTCCTTAATTACTAAGGTGCCCAGGCTGGGCATGACCTTGCCATCCTCATGCCTCGGCCTCCCACAGATTCATGGACACAGTTTTACAGGCCTGTGCCATGAAGACAGCTGTTTTCTTTTCATGCATTTTTCTTCTAGCGTGCCTAATGCTTAGATCTAGAGTTCACTGCGAGCCCATGTTACCATGTAATTAAAAGTAACAATAAAATGAACAAGAAGTAAAAGAGGGCTGGGGGCCTTGTTCAGTGATTAAAGCCCTTGCCTAGCAAGCACAAGGCCCTGGGTTTGTTACCTGAACACCACATAAGCTTGGCTTTGTGGTGCATGTCTTCAGTCCCAGCACTTAGGAGGCTGAGACAGGAGGATTGCCCTGAGTTTAAGCCTCGCCTGGCCTACATAGTGAGTTCAAGACCAACGTGGACTGTGGACAGAGATCCAGTTTCAAAAAAATATTAATCCTTATATGACTTACAGATTTGAATTTGATTACTCCACACACATAATGTTTTCTTTAAGCTGGTGGTACAATATGTAGAGTTTATTTCTTTCTTATCCACTCATTTTTCAAAAAATATTGATTGAATATCAGATACTCTTGTGGTAGTAGGAAATACAGATGAAGCTCCCTGCAGAAGAAAAATAATAAACAAGAATGCTTCACAGGAAATATATTTTCAGAGTTGGGCATGGTGGCGTGCATCTGTAATCTCAGGCCTTAGGAGGCTGAGCCAGGAGGATTGCCATGAGTGCCAAGCCAACCTGGAACATAGTGGGCCTAGACAACAGACCAAGACCTTGTGTGAAAAAGAAAAGAAAGGAAAGCGAGTTTCCAGATACGCACACGTTGAAGGAAAGGAGGTAATAGGAGAAGAGGCCGCGGTCAGTGTGGGAAGTTGGGCCTCACGCGAGAACAGGAGAGCCTGTCGGAGGGCAGGCGTGTGTGCCAAGGTCTGGCTGGCAGGACAGGCCCTGACAAGATCTGGGTCAGGAATCTCTGGGTTTTGGGAGCTGCCCTGACACACCCTTGGGAGGAGCTGACTAGTTACAGGACTGAAAAGGAGGGACCACGTGCCTGAGGCCGAGGGAAAACACCCAGGGAGGAAGAAGAGGAGGGCTGTGGGCACGGCGTAGGGTTTGGAATCACCCCTCGTGGTGAGGAGGGCCGCGGAGGACATGAACTGAGGCATTATCGTGATGTGATCCATATCTTGCTAAGATCATTCTGGCTGCTCGTAGAAAATAGATCTGACGTGTATAAGGTGGAAGCCGTGACTCTGTGTAGAGAATCCACCATCATCACGCAAGAGAAGACAGACTCTGCCCATGGGGTAGGGGATGGAAGATCTAGAGCATGTTGGAGATGTGCCGGATAGAGCCCGGTGTCCACGGAAGGGAAGGCAACACTCTGTGTGGCATTTAAATGTGGCTTTATGGGATGAGAAAAACCCAGGAAAGATGTGGGAGGATGAGGAACCTGCTATGTTAAGAGGTCAGCCCACCCTTAGCGTGAGCGTCTCTGGTGACATAGGCCAGTGGCCAGTGGCCCTCTGCTGTTTCACTTGCAGTCCCCACTGCGGTGCACTTCAGCAGTAGGCTGGTGTCTGTCCCCACAGGGTGGAAGTGTCTCTTATTCCCAAAGAACTTGCTTGTGCCACGGAGCTTACATGTTCCTACCTGCTCTCACTTCAGAGGCCCCGTCAGTGGCTCCCCCGTGCCTGCAGACGTGCAGGCGTCCCAAAGGTCGCCCGGCGTATAAAAATATTTACATAATAAAAAATAAAAAATTGTCGGCTCAAGATTAATTTGCCATGATATTTGAAGATTGTGCAAGCACAAAATTCAGTATACAGGGTGTCCTAAAAGTTACCATGCATGGGAAAAATTAACCAACGTTTGGGTCAGCCTTTATTTATTGCTGCGTCAATATGGATGGAAAATCCAACTGTGGAAAGAAGACATTGTCTAGAGACGGTCTGACTGAACTCCTCTCATTGATAAATTAAAAGACAGTTTGTTCTGTAAAGGAAGTTAATAGTAAAACTGGCTAGGAATTAGATGTGGACTTGTCAGAGTCCTCTGGCCCTGGACAAGTGCATCTTTTAAGAATCCTTCAGGGCTATTTTGGACATGACCATTCTACGTCAGATTTTTGGGCCTTTTGAAATTGAATTAATTTACATCTCGGATTTTGTCCCTATTAGTCTGTCTCGCCACACGCTTGGAGATCTTTGTGGTCTAACTTCCATTTCAGAAGTTGTTAGATTTCAAAATAAGCTCGCCTTCGCCACATGGTCTGTGAGTGCTCGGAGCCCTCAAAAGCCCTGAGCCAAGCAGAGAAGGGAGCGTCCCCCAGAAGAAAAACAAATTTGCTTTCCTGGCAAGCTCTTTCCCTCTGCAGAAGCGGCAAGAACTTTATAAAATGTCACTACTTGCTTTTTTGGTGTTGCTCTTTGGCTGTTTGTTTTTTCTTTTACAATTGTCCAAAGATATAATTTTCATTTGCTTGAGGATCAATGTTTTTAAAGCATAAAAATATATATTGAAAGATACAGTGTATTGCATAATGGCTAACACAAAAGCAAATGGAGATGTGATCAGAAATATGATAAATGTTTAAATTTTAAAAATATGTTACAGGAAAAGACTCTTTTCCCCCTCATTTTACTGATATTTATATATGCAATACATAGCGTTTACATTGATCTTGAGTATTCTGTGCATATATATATTGTGGCAATATATATATATATATATATATATATATATATATATATATATATATATATATTCTGTGTATATATATATATATTCTGTGTATATATATATATATATATATATATATATATATATATATATATGTATATAGTGGCAAAATTCCAAATCCTTCCCCTCTCCCTTTCTGACCCTCCCACGCCCTCTTCCCCAGCAGTTCCAGTTATTCCACTCAGTTAGTTCTATGAACTGATTGTGGTCTGGGTTTCTCATGTTAGAGAAACCATTCAATTTGCCATGACTTCCTCTGAAAACATCTCCTGACCCTTAGAACAAGTGACTCCCTCCCTCTCAGGATGCAGTGGCCCCATCATCACTCCTGCTGCGTTCTGAAGTGGTTGTGGAAGTGACGCCCTGGTCTCGTCACTTTCTGAGGCAGCTCTTGAAGTTCTCTTTGGTGAGCATCTTTAGTTGCGCTATCCTAACTCTGTCCACGTTCATAACCAACTCAAAACATTTTCATGGTCATTGTGACTTTGGGGAAGAGCCAGAAGTCTCCCTTCCTTCTGGCAGGCACTGGGCGGCAGCACTCACTGTATATTGTTTATGATGATTTAGCACTTTTTATGGAAACATCTTTATTCTTCATCTTCCAATAATCTCATTTCACTTTTTTGTATAATTTTCCCCATTTTATTAATGTGTATAAGTGCAAAATTTAAGGTTTACAATGAAGTTGAGCATTTATGGACAAATGAAATGAAGAGGGATTTCACTCAGGAAGAAGTACAAAAGGCCAACAGATACAGGAAAAGATGCTCAACATCTCTAGCCATAAGAGAAATGCAAATCAAAACAATGCTAAGATACCATCTCACTCCAGAGAGAATGGCCTACATCAACAAGTCAATAGCAATCAATGCTGGCAAGGCTGTGGGGAGAAAGGACCCTTCCTGCACTGCTGGTGGGAGTGTAAATTTGTTTGACCACTCTGGAAAGCAGTATGGAGAGCTCTCACAAGACTAGAAATAAATATCCCCTTTGATCCAGGGACACCGCTCCTGGGAATATATCCAAAAGAGGCCAAAACAACACACAGCAGAGATATATGTTTACCCATGTTCATAGCAGGACAACTAACAATAGCTAGAACATGGAAGTCACCAAAATACCCATCAATAGACCAATGGATACACAAACTGTGGTATTTATACACAATGGAATACTATGCATCCATAAAGTCCAACAGCATGGAGGCTTTTGCAGGCAAATGGAAGAAACTTGAGAACATCATGCTTAGTGAAGTGAGTCAGAAGCAGAAGGCGAAACATCGGATGGTCTCTCTGATATGAGAGACCCAGACCACAACTCCTATGGACCTTAAGACGAAAAACAAGGTGTATTTTTTTGTTGTTGTTGTTACACCCAATAAAGACAGTCAAGAAAGAGGACTCCCAGAACTGCTTCAGAAAGTGGCAAGAATGGTGGGGTAAAAGGGTTCAAAGGATTTTTAGGGGATTATTGGCAGCATATCTTTTAACACGATGAAGTTTTTTATTTAAACACTCATGGAGTGTTTTGATCACACCTTGTATTTACTTCTGGGAAGTGAGGAGCCGCAAAGCCAAGGCACAGTCTCTTCTTGGCAGGAGACCGCCTTTCCCAATTCTCCACAGTACGACACTTCCTTGATTCCTTGAAGCACTTACCAAGGACATCTGGACTCTGTTGCCAGTGTGAAAATCCTGGAAAAAAAAATATTGGCATTGCAAATTCAATTTCAAATCTGGCTTGTGGGGTCTAGAGAAGGCCTGAGGTTTGGCAGGATTTATTTTGTTTTTTCCCCTCTGTAGGTGATGGTGCCCAGGGCCTTCCCACCAAGCTACTTCCCCAGCCCCTTTGGCATTTTGATTTTGAGTCAGGGTCCTCCTCCTTTGCTAGAATGTCCCAGGCTGGGTTCAAGCTAGCATATCCCTGCCTCAGCCTCCCAGCAGGCTGTCCTGCGCCCAGTTGCTGTAGAGATCTATTGGGATTGGTCGGGCTTTGTTCTCTTAACCATGCTGTAGATTATTCACATACATGTGGTGTGGGGACTTTTGCAAAAGGCAGAACCGCAAGACCAGCCTGACCTCTCAGTCAGAATCAGAATGTGCATTTTAGCTACCTCATCAGAGCTTCCAGCAGTGTGGACCTCACCCCGGGCCACAGTGAGAACTACCCGGAACAGCCACAGACACTGAAGCTGTGTCCACTGCTGGAGATGCAGACTTCACAGGTGTGACATGCGATCCGCTTGCTGAATGTCTTTTTAAGTACTGAAGATGGAGGATTGAACCCTAAGCTTCTTCAGCAGGCCTTTTTTTTTTTTTTTTTTGTCTTTCTAAATCACCCTGAATCACCTCAAACAGGCCTCCTTCAACCTCCCAAGAAGCTGTAACCTGGCCCGAGTTCTATGCGTCATAAAGGGGCCCGGATGATTCTAAATGCACAAAGTTCAAAGGGCGCCGGTTCTCGCACTTTCTCCTTACTGGGACTCAATACCCAAGACCTGCGACTTAAGGGAAGGAAAGTTGCCCTTTGCTCACAGTTCCAGAAGGTCTCCCCGTCTGTGGGGCTGAGAACAGTGAAAGGCATGGCAGGGGACCCAGCAGAGAGCAGAGGTCATCCAGGAAGGTGAGAGAGAAGAAAGGCAAGCCTAGTGAGGAAGGCATATCCCTCCCCGCCATGCCCTGGGGGCCAGCTGCACCTCCCAGCAGCACAGGGGGCGGGTGAATTAATACACCACCACAGCTAGGCCCCACGAACTAGTCACCTCCCATGCCACGAAGCCCTTGGGGAACTTTCCAGATCTAAACCATAATAGCACTGATCCACGTGCAGTCGGGCACACCTGTCGTCTCCATTACTCAGAGGCAGGAGGAGGAGGACTTGGAGTTGAAGTCCCACCTGGACAACACAGTGGCACCCCATCTAGACATGGAAAAGCACTGGTCTAAAAGACAAAGCTAGGTTCAACAAATATCCCCAAACTTCTAGCTTGTCCCTATAAAGCGGTGAGGAAAACTCGGCCGAGTCCCGAGGCTAGTCAGCGCTCAGTGGAGAAGCTCAGCTTGGCCGCGTGTGCCTTCCATGATGTCCCCATAATTGCTCTGCCCATTCGTTTGATTAATGTACCCTACACAGGGACTCGAGGCCCCGTACTCACAGGTGCACACACGCTCCACAACTTAGCTATGTCATTGTCCGCTGGGTCGCTCCCCCTTTGAGATAGCAGGGGAACCTTCCTGATGGACTAGAGGTTCCTGGCTGGTGGTCGCTGGGCTAACTTTTCATCTTGGGTGACATGTGGCAGTTTCCGTGGTTAATTAGGACAAATGTGCCAATTATGTTAATGCTTCCTCCGATACCAATCAGTGAATAATTAGACACAACACATCTGTCTTTCACGGGGGAGGAGACCAGGGAGAGAAAGCCACAAGGCGCTTTGCTCCTTATTGTCAACAGATACAGTTGGATGATTCCATAGCTAAACACAGAGTTGTGCAATTCATGTCCCCAAAAGGGTAAAGGGTGCCCATAGCCCACGGGAGAACTGAGCCCTTAGCGCTGTTTGTGTGGAGTCCACCTACGCGATTCTGAGACAGCCCTGCAAGGAATTTAAGTGGTGTTTTCTTTTGAAGAAAACCAAAAATTGCATTGCCTTCGCAGTAAAATGCACATATGGGAATTAATTTACACTGAACTATAGAAGGAAACAAGTTCTTAGAAGTATTTCAAACTTTCAAAAAATTGTTTCTGATTGATATAAGTGATCCTCGTGAAAGAAATCACAAAATTGAGCCTGCAGGATCATAGCAAAGGTACTAAGCATACAAGATGTGGCAGAAAAATACGGTGAATGTTTAAGTTATATTTAATAGTTTTCCTCAAAAAATTCTCCTCTGCCTCCGACCTACCCACCTGCCCGTTGTTCTCGACGCTTTCTACAGCAGTTCTGAAATTCCTCTTCCATAAGTGTCTTCCGTTGCATGTCGTGGCTGCCTCGGTGTCCTGAACAGATCCAACAGCTTTCTCTTTCATGATCCTTTGGGCTTTGAGGGAGAACCAGAAGTTTCACCGTGCCAGACCCAGTGAATCAGAAGAAAAGGGCACCTGTTGGGACTTTGTGAGCCTGCCCTTCCACTCGATGGGTCACGGCAGCAGCATTCACTCAATTTTTGATCAGACTTAGCAAAGACATTATAGAAAGCAGTGAGATAAATATGTTTAAGGGCAGGATTTTGAGGAGGAGTAATGGCAACGCATCTTTTCCTGTGATACATTTTTTGAAAAATGAAGCACCTGTCATGTGACCTGATCACGCCTCCTATGTGAATCACCCCCAGATAATGATTTCTTTATAATTTCCTGTGTATTTTCCGTGGATCCAAACATGAAGGCCCTTGGATTAATGGGAAGTTGATTTCCATTGCTATCCTATTGGCATTTGCAGTGCATATCTGTCAAGGTGTCACGGAGAGATGGAGTTGGAGCCAGCTGACTTCATAATAAAAGGTAGGCCTCCACCTTCATTTTGATCCTAGAAATGAAAAGAAAAAACGAAGGAAAAAAAACTGTTCACAGTCAACACTTCCTTTTCCTGGTCGGGCCAATGCGCATCCTAGCAGCAAAGCTCGGGGGTTTGCTTAAAGTAGACACTGGCCAGCCAGTAGGAGCAGGGGCGGCCCACAGCCCTGAGGCGGGGTCGTCCTGAGCTCTGGGCCTGTGAAGTTGTAGCATTGCCCCTGCCGTGTGCCATTTCATTATCATGGTTCCACACGCATGGGCCTGATCATGTTGTTAGAAACAGTCGTTCAGAACATGATTAAGATGTCAGATTATAAATTCATTTCTGTATTTTGGTATTAATTTGCTTTTTTAAAAAAGTTGTCAGATGTATTTGAAAACAGCTTGCTTGCTGATGTGGGGGCCAGGCATTCTTAGAGTGTCCCTGTTAACAAGTCACTTGACAGTCCTGCTTCCCAGGAAGAAGAACCGAGGAGGAGGCTGGAGTTATGGACGTGAAAAACAGCATCACTGCCCGGGTAGCTGTGTTCTGGGGTCTAAAATATGAGTATGGTTAGATTTTAAGCAAGCTGTAATGTCGGTTCATGAAAAATTACTGGAAAGCCTGTATCTAAATAGTTTCTGCTTCATATGCTCTTCCTTCCTTTCTTTCTTTTCTCCCTTCCTTTCTCTTTTTCCCCCAGGTGCTGGGGATAGAGCCTGAACCTTTTCTCTGCGCTGCACCCCAGCCCATTTTCTAGTCTGGTTTTGAGTCAGGCTCTTGCTAAGCTGTTGAATTACCTAGGCTGGGCTGGACCTGTGATCTTCCTGCCCTGGCTTTTAGGAGTGCTGGAGGGACAGGCCTGAGCCACAGCCCAGCTGCTCTCAAAGGTGAGATCAGCCTCGGGCCTTTCGGAACTTGTCTCAGGTGGCCTTGCCTTTAGGACGTTACATAGAAGGACAGAGTGTGAACAACGGTGTGGGAAATCGAGACTAAGCCGAGGATGAGAATTCACCCTGTGTGATGCGCTGTCCGCGGTGGCTCCACTGGGAACGTGGTTACATTTTGCTCTGCTTTGTTGATGGTACAAGCAAAAAAATAAATTTAAACTGGAGGATAAAGCGTTAGGGTACAAGTAATGGAGAACTTCTGAAATAGGAGTTGTCGAACGCGGGAGCAGCGCTCAAAAGAAGATACGGAAGCCGCAGCCGTTGAAAATAATGGCCACGCTTTGCTGGAGCCGGCTCCTTCCCAGCAGTACTTACACAGCCAGCAGTTCTGACTTGTGCAGAGCAGCAACCAGAGGGGCCGTAAAGCAGCCGACCCCTGAATCACAGCCCACAGAGTAACGCTGGCAGGTTTATGCACGTGTTCTGGGAGCACACAGTACAGGGGCAATATGTTTCCATCCTGAAACTTCTCAGCAAGCCTGGATTCAACCCTCTTCATCAATAAAATCATGTCAGTGCCTTGAGATCCGCATACCAGACTGAAGGTGTCCGTCACACCGAGGGACCTAGTTGTGGGGGAATCTCAGACCATCTGATCTCCCTACTGCAAGAGCTGGCAACCAACCCTGTTACAGGGCAGATACAAAACAAATTGTCTTCCAGTGCTTAGATAGAAGGAACTGTAGTACTGTAGCTATAGATGTCAGGAGCTCTCCACCCCAATACACTTTTCTGCGTGAGGACTTCTAAATCGACGCCTACACGGAGTGGCCCCCAATGGTTGCCAAACATATAAAAAATAGTATGAAGGATTCAGTTTCATAATACTTGAAGTAAAACTCATGCTATGAGAAAGATTACACATGCACTAAATTCGATGGACAGGCTGTCCCCAAAGTTGCCTGGTATAGGAAAAGTTAACAAAATTTTAGGATACCCTATAGTCCTTGCAAATTGAAAAGTCCAATTTTTCCCAGGGTTCATTTGTTCCTGACTGGTATTATGATCCTAAAGGTAGAACCTTCGTGATAGAGACAGTAGCGAGCAAGAAATTGCCAGTGATTAAAAGATATGTTTGTTGATAAGGCTTTGAATTCAAGCTAGTACCAGGGAAAAGGTGATAAAATGTACGGACTCCCGCTAATTCCGAGTGCTTTTTCTTCCATGTCTCATTAAATCCTCCTGCATCCCTAGGAGGATGGGTCTTCCAGTTGTGCAGGGGAAGATTAGGACCTAGGGAGATCAGAGCTTTCAGAAAGTCATAAACTCAACTCATGGAAGAGTTGGGGGACAGTCACTCCTGGCTGACTCTACATCCCCTCTCACCCTTATAGAAAAAAAAAGGAGTTTCATTGACTCTACATCTTTAAAACTTGGTTCATGAAAATGACACAGCTTATGTGCGGACTTATTTGATTGACTTTTATAAGCTAATCAGATAATACCCTGGCAAAACTATCTTTCAGGAAAATTCATTTGTTTGAGAATTATTGGATCCTTTTATCATTTTATTCTAAAAGTAGAAAAAGCGTATATTAGTGTGTTATGTGCTGTTATTGTTTGCACACACTTATGGAAATAAGAGAAACCACAGGGTTTCAGAATGTAATCGAGAAATTAAATTCAATCTCTGGTTTTATTCCTAACTGTTATCTAGAAGATTGGATGGATCAAGTTTTCACAAAAATTGATGTGAAGAGACATGATTGATTGGTAGTTCTGGTGCCTTTTAATTTCTTTGTGCATCTAGATCTGGATCTATCAGAAAGTAATAGGAAATGTGGATGGAGCTCAATAAATAGTAGGACCACAGTTAAAAGCAACATTGATTGACTGCTTAGTTGACTGACTGTGGCACGGGGGATTGAGCCCAGGGCCTGAGCAACATCCCCAGCCCACTTTTGATTTTGAGTCAGGTTCTCACTAAGTCACTAAGTTGCCCAGGCTGGCCTCCAACCTATGATCCTCTTGCCTCAGCCTCCTAGAATGCTAGGATTATAGGTCTGCACCACTGGGCCTGGCTGACATTGCAAGTCATTGCCAAAAATTTTAGAAGTCATTTTGGAGAATAAAGAGGCTTTCATGACACTCCTAAGGTCAAAGAACTTTCGTTCTTAGTTGAAATGTAGAGCGTGGTAGCAGCCTCCTCCCTGTTTGTATAGTGGGCAGAGCAGAGGTGGAGCCGAGGACTCCCCGCAAGCCTTGTGGTTCTGTGTGAGTCTGTCCCAATACGCTTCACTTTGAAAAAAAAAAGGGTATAAAAATATCTCCTTCACAGAGCTGTTGTGGGAGTAGAGATGAATCTATGAAGTGCCGCCGAGAGCCTGGAGTGCTCGCTACAAGTGCTTTGGTTTCTCCTTTTCCCCCTTGAGCCAACCTTTCCGTTGTTCTCACTCCTCTGCCTGAACCTGGATTGCACTTCTGTGTGTCACTCTTGAGATGACAGAGGACTTTCTCCCCTTCCAGGTCACCTTTCCCCTTCTGCCTGGCCCCCAAAATGGTAATTCTTCTATCACCACAGGGCGTGTGACAAAATTCTCCTCTTCCTCTCCTATTAGACCAGCTCAGCTAGCCCAGAGTGCCCCCTGGAGAAAGGAAATAGCAGAGAAGAGAGTTCAGGGATAATCACTCTTGAATTTGGGGTCCATGGGAATAGCGAGAGGAACGGGAAGAAAATCCCACCTGCTGGGGACAAGGTTGATGATATTGAATGAGACCTGTGCATCGGGTTTGGTGGGGTGGGATAGACATGGACCTCCATCATGGAGATCTGTGCCATGGGGTACGGTTGACCCTGGTGCCTGTCGTGCAGATCTGTGCCGTAGAACAGGCAGGGCGCAGTGGACACCAGTGTCTGTCATGGAGATTTGGGCCGTAAGTTGGGGTGGGGTTGGGCAGACACTGATGTCTGTCATTGAAGATAAATCATGAGGCCAACTCAAAGCACCAGGAGGAAAGGACCAGAAAACTCAGAAAATTTAAATAAAAAATTTAAAAGGTGGATGTTTTGGTTGAGCTAAAACTAATAGTAATGTGTAAATTGCCAATTGCTTAGGTCTTGTTAGCAAAGACAATGGTGACTATTTCTCAGGTTAATTTTGATAAAATATTAAAAATTGGTTCCTTTGACTTTCTAAACATCGATGTAATGGTAATGTCGTACAACCTACAATACTGAGAAAATAATATTTTGCAGATTGATGGATATGTTGCTTTAATATCTACCGAGCACATGCATGCTAACAACCACTCCAGCGTCACGGACTCACAGAGTTGGAATGGAAGCATGTGTGCAGACCAGCTCACACACTAGACTGGGCAACCGAGTCCCCAGTTAGACACCTGGGGTGTCGTTGTACAGTTGGAAAGTGCTGCTGAGCGACGTGAACTTTGCCTCACAGGAACGTCTGTGAAGGCTAAAGGACCTCAGGTGTTAAAATCGTCTTAAGTGTTTATTTTAATTTTTTTCGTAATTATTATTTCACGCGTATGTTTGAGATACATGACAATCGCATTGCGGTCGAGGAAGGGGTGCGCAGGCCACTGCGTCGTGATCACTTCTCCTTGCCCGGCCCTCCGCACCCCAGCCTCCCATCCCCACCGTCCTCCTGCCCCCTGCCCCTGCCATCACTGTTTCATTGTACTCTTTAAATGATTTATATTTCGGGCCCCTCATCTCAGAGGAACCGTGCGATGCTGACCCTTCGGGGTCTGATTTATTTCGGCTTGCACCGTGGTCTCGAGCTGCCTGCATGCTAGTGTTCAGAGTGACACCATTTCTCCTTCATTTTTTCAGAGTTGTTTGGGGTTAGTATATCCTTAATTAAATATTAATAGCCATTTTAGAATATTTGCTATATGCACGGAGCAAAGGGTTTTGCATCCTGACGCATTTGATTCCTCAAGTTCTCAGGAAATGGCTCCTGAAGGTTTTTATTTTTCATTTTACGAACAAGAATGTGGAGGTATGATAAAGGCATCTCTCCCCGGGGACACACGACCTCAGCCTGACAGAGTTGGGGTTTTGAACCCATGGAGCTAAGAGCAGCCCCGTTCGCTGAGCCTTCGGGGTCTCACTTGAAGATTCCCCACGGCGCTGGACGTCCTCACAATCCACGCAGGATCACGGGGCTCGTGAGTAGGTCGTCCTCCTAGTGCCTCAAAACTATTTTTATTACCTGTTAATAAAGTCTCATGCCTTTTAAACGCTTGAGCAAATTACATCAAATATGCGCCAAATTACTGCCAGGCTGCAGCGGCTGGGCCCAAGACGGAACCGTGTGGCGCAGCGCATGCTTTATGGCCGAGCCTTTTACTGTTTTCTGAACTTAAGCCTATTTTTCTCTCGTCTTGAGTGTTTTATACATGGCTAAAAATAACTTCCAACTCCGAGAAAGACTTCTCTCTGATATAAATCAGTGAGCTAAGTGGGAGCGACAGGAAGGCGGCCAGCCGGGGGGCACCAGGCAACCACAGCAGGCCCAGCCGCACAGCGCAGTGCCAGACCAGCCCGAGATTCGGTGGATGTCACGCAGCTCGCTTGCAGTTCCTTCCCCTGACCCGGCGTCGTGTTAGTAGGCGCTGGCTCTGGAGACAGTGTGGAGAGGACCTTCCGGCTGCTCGTCCGGCCTTCTGTCGCCTGGAAGCCCTCTCCGACTAACAGGCGCCTCTGCGCACGGCTTTTCCTGTCCCACGCATCTGCGTTTTCATCACGGCTTTGCCGTTTTCCTCTGGGCCAAGATGGTAGCAGCGACCCTGGCCCTGCGCGTGTTCCTTACACCGGCGTTGGTGTTCCGCTCTTGTGTTAAGATGAAGCTGGTCCAGGGGAGGCAAAACCGCTCATCACATCAGCTTCCAATATGTTCAAACTCGAACAGGAAAAAAAGAAACTACTGGGCTGGTGGCAACCTTGGCGATCTTGAGCAGCTGAGCTGTTGCTGCGTGAGTCAGAGTCCTGCATCTAATGGGCCCAGGCCTGTCTGACCCGGTTCCTCCCAGCCTCGGGCTGTTCCTGCCTCCTGTGCACCTGCTGCAGACACAGCTCCCTGAGCCAGAACATGCCAAGGAGCACCCCTCACGCCGGCCTTTCCGTGTGTAACTCACGTCCTGTCTGTCTGTTGTCCCCTCGCCCACTTCCTGAGTCTACTCCTGTCTCCTGTCCCTCTGATCACCACCTTATTCCCTTTCACGGATAATACGGCAAGCGCCTGGTGATCTCAAAGTACCAGAGTATCTCCGTCTTCTCTTGTCTAAAAATAACCGTTTCCAAATCATGATCCTTACGCTTCCTCACCTCTTACCCCTTCCTCGGATTGCAGGAACTTTGGGTAAAGGCCAAGCAGGTTAGCACACCACAGGAGTCCCTTGCTGATCCCCAAGGCGGGCCCGTCCACCCTGCCGTCCACTTGCACCGCACAGCTCCAGAGGCCATCCCCACGCCCCGGCCATTTCTTTGTCCCTCCTGTGGCTCCGCAGAACCCGAGTCCATCCTCAGGAGGGAGCTCCAGCATTTTCCAGCGTCCTCCCCCGTAACTTAGGTTCAGTTCTCCATCCCGGCGCACCCGTCTCTCTCTGCAGTCACACGTGTGGAGGATTGTGCTATGTAGAAAGGGCGTGGCTCCACGCCTCCTGTATGTAAGCGCTCAGGGATCGTGGAATTGAAATCTCAAGGTGGTCTACTATTAGAATGAAGATATTACTTTGTTTATGTGGTGCCGGGGCCCAAGCTCCCTGCTTTCCCACTATCTCCCCAGGCCAATTTTTATTTTCTTTTTTAAATTTTGAGACAGGGTCTTATCGTATCAGAAAGTTGCCCAAGTTGGGCTCAAATGTGTGATCCTCTTGTGTCAGCCTCCTGGAGTGCTGGGGTGACAAGCTTGTACCACCAGGCCTGACTGTTTTATTAAGATTCTCAGGACACTGTTTCAGGCCCAGGCCCACAGTGATGACCTAGGTTCTGTTTCCTGAATAAAGTTTGATATAATTAGCAAAAGATAAAAGAGACCAAAAGCCATGGGGTTTACGTTCTGATGACAAATGCCTGACCCATTGTGCTAGCGTGATGGTCTTAAGGTACATCCATTTTCCTACAAATGATTCCAATTTTTCTTTCTTTAAGGCAGAGTAGTACTCCGTTGTGTAAATACATCACATCTTCCTTATCCATTCCTCTGGTGATAGACATATTGGCAGCTTCCACGATTTGGCTATGATAAGTTATGCTATCATAAACACGGATACTCGTGTGTTACTCTTCTGTGATGACTTTAACTCTTTTGGGAAGATCCCCAGAAGAGGCTTAGCAGTGAAATGAATCAGACATGGAAGGGTAAATATTGTATGTTTTCTCTAATTTGAGAAAACGAAAACATAAGAGAAGTAAAAGAGAGATGGAGGAAGGGAAGAAGGCAGACTTCATGAGGAGGGAACAGGGTGTGGCGTGGGCAGGACTCCACGCAGTCCTGAGGTCTCTTCAGGTCCTCAGATTGGGGTCACTGTTTCCACGCTGGTGAGAGGCCCCCAAGGAAGAGGTAGCATTACATAGGAAAATGTAAAGACCCTACATCCAGCAATCATGGGCGTGTGTGTGTGCGTGTGTGTGTGTAGACTGAGGATTGAGCCTGGGGCTTTTACTCTAAGCTATATTTCCAGCTTATTTCATTTTTATTTCAAGATAGAATCTCACCAGGTAGAGGCTCTGACAGAGTCTGGCTGAGTTGCCCAGGCTGAGCTTAATTTTGCACCCTTGGTGCCTTACCTCCCAGCACACTAGGAGGACCGGCCACTGCCACGCTGCCTGGATGCCAAGGAAAGCTCTGGTGGCATCTCTCACTTCCCTCCTCCATGCCCCTCGGGCACAGCCACCTTGCCGCAGCAGGGGCCCAACTCTGAGAAACTCCAGGTCGGGTGGAGGTGGGTGTGTGTATACACCACACCGAGCCAGGCTTGCTCCTGGCTGAATGGGTACTTTGTATTTGGTAACAAAATGCATTTTGTAAAGACGTGCTGTGCCTGACAGTTTTCTGTTCTCCTCCTCGGTGCTGTTAGTGCAAATATCAAGGACGTTTAATCATTTTGAAATTTGCATCCTTCCAAACCTACATCTCACCTTGTTTCTATATTTTCGGCCTGTGGTTTGCATCTCCCTTTTCACGCAGGCCTCTCTGAGGATTAGAGGAGCATTCTTTGAGAGTCAGCTTCATAGGAAACTTGGAACTGTGCTGTGTCCAACCCACTGACAGATTTAGAGATTAATATCTAGACCTCCTACAGTGCTGGAGGGCTGTTTAAGATTTTGAAAATGGCAAAAATATTGACTCCCTGCCGCTAAAGGTTACCCATGCCCACATCCACTCTAATATAAAAGGATCATTTAAGGGGGGGGGTAAATGTCAATATTTGTTTTGCTTGTGAGTGAGAGATAAAAGAAATAAAGAAAAATAAACTTGGATAACTAGCAGTCTTCCTTCTCCAAGGACAGCTTGATCAGGTATGTTTCCCTTCTTTGGTTGGGCACGGATAACATTTTGGCTGCTGAACAAATGTTATTTACATGAGAAAGCACTGCTTCTGAAATACGTGTCGTAGGTTGGACTCCTAAAGAGCAGCCCATGACCCCAAGATCTGACTAATAGCGACGTTAGACAAAGGGACAGGGAGGAAGACAGGAGACTTGAGTGTGACTTACACACTATTTTTATACACTATTTGGATTATATTGAGAGTTGGTGGAAACGTTTTTTTTTTTTTTTCCAAATATGTTGGCTCAGATGCATGTCGAGATCTGTGTTTTGCTACATTTTAAAGCCTGTGCATTTTCAGGGAAATGTAATCCATATGTTGCAGTGAGGCTCCCTGTAAATCTCCAAATGTTATTTTATTAGAGCGACATGCTATCTAAAATGCCTTTGGACCTTTTTTATAGTCCTCGTATCCTTTTCTGGAAAGCAGCAGGTAAGTTGCCAAGAGTAAACAAACCAAGTAGTACAAGGCTTGAGTGGGGCTGGAAATGTGTCGCCTGTAATTTTTGATGGGGTTCTGAACTTGGCAGCGCACACCCCCCGTTTCTGCCTGCGGGGTAAAGGGAAAACAATTTCAACACTGTATTTCCCACTTGGTGCATTGACATTTGAGAATAACGGAGCCCAGACACTATCAGAATATTTGGCAGGTGAGTGAGACTTAACGTGACCTCAGAAAGTTACTTCCTCCCTGTTCTGCAGAAGTTCATAGCGTAGAACAGTGTCCCGCAGGTTCCTGAAACCCAGGGTAGAACTGGCGGCCACCAAGGGGCAGTCTGGGGCCTGACCAGTGTCCCTTGTGCATCTGCAGGTGGAATGGTTGAAAAATGAAGACATCATTGATCCTGTGGGGGACCGGAACTTCTACATCACGATCGATCACAACCTCATCATAAAGCAGGCCCGCCTCTCCGACACGGCCAATTATACCTGTGTCGCCAAAAATATCGTTGCCAAGAGGAAAAGCACGACGGCCACGGTCATCGTCTATGGTGAGCGGCCCCGGGGTGACCATCTAGTTTGTGTCAACTCCAGTTTCTTGTTGGTGTTAGTCACTGAGTTTCAGAATGTCCAGCCCTTGGCCCCGTTCAACATGTGTGACTATTCCTTCTGCCCCTCCTCTAGTCAGTGAGGCTCGGCTGCTCCCACGGTCCTGATGAGAAACACAAGCCTTGGCGGTCGCCCACATTTGTCACCCAGGTCCTAGGGAAGCCAGGGTGCCGCCTCGCAGGCGTGATGCTGTCGGCAGTTCTCACCTCTACATAACCTGCACCGCTGAGGTTGACTTCTGAGATGGAGATGCCGAGAGCAGCCCTGTCTTAGTCCCTTCCTTGTCCCCCACCACAGGACACGACGCCCAACACCTATCCGAGGAGATGCTCAGACTCTCAGAGGGCTCAGTCCGTGCATGGTGGCCAGTTCCAAGGCAGAAACAGCAGTAGTTAAAGGGCGGAGGAAAGCTGGTCAGAGCATGGAGCCAGGAAGCCCGGAGATAAAGGGAGAAGCTGGGGACAAGAATAGACCCTTTCAGAAGACTTTTCCAGTGACCCACTCCTGCCACCAGACCCTCCCCCCCATTAACAGCACAGGAGTTATCTGAGGGTGCATCCACCAAAGCACACAGCATGCCCGTGATCCATCCACCTTCCTAACACACAAGACTTGGGGGCACACTTTGATCTAGACCGTAACAGTGACCAAGGAATGACTGCGTGAGATGTCCCTCCACATGGCTGGGATTTGACAACTGCCCCCAAAATAACACCCTATCCTAGTGAGAGTGTAGCAAGCTGCCCGCAAAGCCACTGCCAATGAATGGTGCTGCTGTCTTCTGTCACTATAAAGTTTCGGATGAGAGTACAGGGTGCTCCTCAGGGTTACCTCCCCCTTTCCCGTTTGCTCCTGCATCCAAAAATGGCGTCTACTCTCTTCCCCTCCAAAATTTCCCGAACCAACGACTTCTTCTCCGCTTTGAGTCTTCTTGGTCCTTATCCAGTTGAGCACAGCACCTCAACGATCTGATCACCTTCCAAAACCATGAGACTTTGGAGGGAACATTTTATAATTAAACCATAACAAGTTTATTGATGTTTCTGTAGACCAAAGTGTAATCATCTCGGGAAAGATGCATTTTCCCTGTTCTCCACACACATCAGAGCCACTTTACCCTAGAGGATATACCTTTCCCCTTCCACCAGAGTCCCTCAGATCAAAGACAAAGATGGCCGTGGTCACAGGAGGACGTTCATTCTCAGACTGTGGCAAAGTCTCACATCAGGGCTTTTTCAGGAAGCTTCTTCCCTCTTTCAGGCCCCTTTCAGTCCATTTTAGCTCCAGACCTATCATTGAATCGTTTTTGCTTAAGTGCCAATAATTCTGCCTTGATGGAGTCCCGAGGGGTCTGGACGCTGTATCCTCCTCGTCTGTTCATCCCATAAGCGGTTCCATCTCCTCAGCTGAGCGATAAGCTCTTCTGCAGACTGAGAGCTTGGGCTGAGATTGATCCATTTATCCATCACCATGATAGACTTTTAGTAGGTTCTCATAGCATTGACAGTTGTCATAGAGAAAACCAAAGGACCCTGAGAAGTACCTGGAGGTGGTACCCAAGTCCCGCCCCCACTAAGGGAAGGAAAAGTTTATTTTAGCTCCCAGTTTCAGAAAGTCACAGGTCACTTATGGGCGGCCAGCAACAGTGGAAGCACACGGCAGAGGCAGAGGTGGGGCCAGCTCCTCAGGACGTTGCAAACAGAAAGCTAAGTCAGGGAAGAAGGCTAGAACTGACATATTCTCTCAGGTCCTGTCGCAGTGATCCACCCCTTCTTTCCAGCCAGGTCCCACCTCCCAACAGCACATGGTCCATAGGTATTCTATCCCATTTAAACCCATGGGGCTTTTGGGGGACGCTCCAGATCCAAACCACCACAATCAATTTGCATTCTTTAAGGGAAAGCAGTTCTCAAGGCCTCGGGTGGTTTAAGATCCGGTGGACTGTGGAGGAGGCACAGTCACTACCGATTGTTTGGCTCTGGGTACTTAACTCTAGGTCCTACAGACGAAGTTAAGAATAATGGCACCCAAAATTACATGCCATCCTGACTTATTGTCTATTTTTTGAGTTAAGTGCACTTGAACAATAGCAGGTACAAAAAGAATATCAATCTGACCTTTTTTATAAAAGCAGAAAAATGAGATTCTCGTGTGAAAGTTACTTCCCATATACTAGAAGGAAATAGCATTCTCATCATTAAAGTTAATGATAAAACCGGAAGTTGAAACTGAAAGAGAGCTGTAAAGAATTCATTAAAACAGCTCTTGGCCTTTCGTCCTCTGTACACGGTTTAGTGACGCTCTTGAAATTAGCCACTTTTGGGTCCAGTTCAGCGTAGTGGTGTTCAACAGCTCTAATGCCGTTGCTGGATTTTCATTTTGTTGTGAAAGTTCCTTGACATGTAAAAATGTGTGTAAGTACATCTGATGCTCTTCTCCTGTTGGTCTGCTTTATGTTAGTTTAATTCTCAGGTCTAGCAAGAAAAAAAGAAAAGACCTCTGAAAATGTACAGATGAACATGCTGTCTCTCCCACAGCAGCATTCTAGTGCATTTATGTTTATGACATAAAGAATTATGAGAACAGAAACCATTAGAATGTTGCAGAGGCTAACTGTGGTGATGTTTTTAAAGTGTCATTTTAATTACAGGAAAGATGCAGACTTTCTTTTGAACCCCATGATTACTATGAGATATAATTTCCTATCCCAGATAATGGCTATGTTGAATTGTAAACAATTGCATTTCTTCAATCACAATAAAATGTTTCCTATTTTTTATCTTTATCTATACTGCCTAAAAGGCTTGATGAACAGTATTTGAAATGCAGAGCAGAAATGAGACCCGATCGCAGCATGGACCAATCATAAATAACTAAGGAAGGCAGACTTTAGATGGTTGTATGATACTGATATTTAATGCTCATGCAGGTATTTTCTTTTGTCTAGCATGCTTTCAGTACCTGCAAACATGATGCGCGCCTTATCTTTGGAAAGATCAAACCTGCGTAACTCAAGCACTTTTAGCTAGAGTTTTGTACTCCAGGACTAGCTAACCTTCGAAAACCAAGATCCTCTGAGCCTGTCTCCTTCCCTGGAGAATGAACGTAGAAGCCAGGAATCTACGAACATGTTTATGTCTCTAAAAGTTTCTGATAATTTGCATTTCGTCAAGCCTGTATTTCATAATCCCAAAATCAGTATGTGTATCCTATAATTCCAAATATCAGCTGACCAGCAGGCGAGTAAAAAGTTCAGACTGGCAGTTCCATATCATCTGGAATTTCATAACGCTGAACAGGTTAAATTGCTTTATGGAACACCAGTCAAAGCCTGTATGTCAAATCCCCATTTGTCTTTTCCACGGCTGCATAAAATTAGTTATCTATGGCTCATCACTTGTCTCTACCCAATATCCATAGCATGTATATCTGACCAGCAGATCTTTTTTTTTTGACTCTCTTTCATATCTATCCATCCATAAGAGAAAATTTGAAAGCCCAGAAAGGGCCTAGTAAATCTCGGCATCTAGAGATAACATTTTTAAAAAGAGTGGATATTTATATTACTGGTATTTTCTGTGTAAAAATATAATTTTAAAGTCAAGATACACATGCATTGTTTTGCTCAAAATATAACATAGACATATATTATTAAATAGCATTTTAGAGTGTGATTTCAATGGATGCCTTTGAAATCCATCCCACATAGTTTTCTATTTTCCTATTATTAAACATGAGAGATGTTTCTAATTACTTACTTTTATGTAAAAAAATGAGATGTAGAAAACCCCTTCTTCTCTGTCTGTCTGTCTGTCTGTCTCTGATTAGTGGCTGCACCTCCCCGTCTATCTGCCCACTCTTTCTTATTCTCTACCAGCTAGCTTTCTAGGAAACAAGATCCCAGGCAGAGCAAGTCAGGCTCCTGCTGCTAGCCATCTCACACTCTCACCACCAGGAGCCTGAGGCTGATGCTGTTTCCATCGTGGCTTAACTGCCAGCCAATAATTTTTTGTTAGAAGTTGCTTCATAATAATAGTTGCATAGCCTTACCTCATTGAATTACTTTTTAAAAATTCAGAGCATTTTCTCCAGGGAAATCTCCTGAGAGAAATCGTGGTAGGGTGTAGGATTTGTAATCACACACACAGTGATAATGCAGTCAAATGCCAAAATTAGACTTTCTCCCCCAAAGGAAGTGTCCACGTCTATAAAGTTGACACGTGGCCGGGCCAGTCAATTCTCCAGTCCTTTTGTTTTACTCTCCAGCACTGCGAGGCTTTAATTTTTCACCAAGTTCGCTCACTAGTTTGTGAGAACTCACCAAAAATCCTTAAAAGCTTATGAAGTTTACAGAAGGCCAAAGAAAACAAATCAATCATCTATTTGTAAAACAGAGCTAAGTGATTTTAGTCAGTTCCCCTGCTACAGATCAGCTTACAGTCTTGGCTTGAGGGTGTAAACATTTATTATTCGAGATAAGCTGTCCAAAAGTAATTCTTAGAGCCTGACTCGGTAAGACGATGTATTTTTTTAAAGAACATCAGCCAACAAAGAGAAAATAGTCCCCATTATTGCTCTGAGCAAGCAAATCTTAGTAGATAGTGTTATGTAGCTTTGTGTTGAAAATGAATCAGCCGCACAACAAAACTTTGACATGATGCCCATGCTGTCTTCTGGCCAGAACATTTGAGGTTACTTAATGGTCACTTGGTGCTGGGCCCATTGGTGCAGGACTGTGATCTATGGGAGACTGAGGCAGGAGGATTGCCAAGTTTTATCCCAGCCGAGACAACTTAGCAAGTTAGTAAAACCCTGCCTTGAAATCAAAAAGAAAAAATGGGCTCTGTGGGAAGGCTCTGCGTTTGATCCCCAGTACCACAAAATCAGACAAAACTGAACGTTCACTTGGGAGATGACTTTTTGCTTGTGTGTTATGTGTGATCTGTGTATCTGTGTGCATACATACATGTTTGTGTAAACACGCCTTTTCTCATTTGCCCCTCTCAGTTAATGGTGGCTGGTCCACTTGGACAGAGTGGTCCGTCTGCAACAGCCGCTGTGGGCGAGGGTATCAGAAACGCACCAGGACCTGCACCAATCCAGCACCGCTCAATGGTGGTGCCTTCTGTGAAGGACAGAGTGTGCAGAAAATAGCCTGTACTACCTTATGTCCGGGTGAGTAACCTGTCTCCCCATTCCACAGGTACTTTGCCATTCTGGAGATGTGCTTTTGAAATAGATACAAACAAACTCATATTCATGGAAGTAAAACTCATAATAGCTAAATCTCAAAAGCCACCTACAAGGTCATCAGTAGATGAAGGCGTTGAGAAAATGTAATATGTGTGCACAATGAAGTACTCAGCCATAAGGAAGGGTACATTTGAGTCATTTGTAGAAAAATAAGTGCACCTTGAGACGGTAGTGCGAAGCAGACTATATCAGACACAGAAGATTAAATATTATATGGTTTCTCTTATCTGAGAAGCCCAAGCTACAAATAATTTTAAGAGCAAAATAAAAGAGAGATGTGTAGGAAATAGGAAGATAGACTGTCGGGATGAAAGGGGTTCTGGGAATGGGGGAAGATGGAAGGGTGGGAGTGGAAGGGAAATAAAATGGTTGACATGCAATAAGTATCTGCCTCAATCCTCCAAATTGAGTGTAACTACTGCACACGTATACAATGCAAATAATAATTATAGGGAAACACAGAAGTAGGTGCAAAGTTCTTAGGCTTGACCTACAGGTGTAATTCGGAAGACTTTGTCACATTCTAGAAGTAGTGTTTACACTGATGGGAAATCTAGTGTCTTCTTCCAAAAGAGTCCTTGGTGTTGTTGCCCAAAATGGAAAATAATATGAAGGAGAAGTTGAGCAGTCATAAACTTAATCTCCCCACGATATCCAGCGAGACTGCTGGAGCAAGACTGCAGGTTGTGTAGTTCAAGGGATTGGAGCCGCACTGGAAGCCACACGTCAGGAGTAACAATCCTTGATCTTCAGAAAAACATGGGATTGACTGAAAATGAAATTTAGAAAATATGCTTCACTGAAAGACTTGATATGTGGCATCTATCTCTGGGCAAGGGCAAATGCAAAAGTTGGAATGAATTAAAAGGAAGGCGGAACTATGTGACATGGGGGATAATGGATTGTAAATAGATGGCACAGTCAGCTTTTTATTATCTGCCCCTGGTGGTCATTTATTTGGTGACTTAATCTACAGTGGGACCTATGGCAAGATGGCATCCCTCTGCCCCTGAGTGTCCTCCTATGCTGTTTTGTATTCCACCCACTCTGACCCCTAGGGTAAGCTACAGTTAGCACATGCCAAAACCAAAACTTGTTAGAATATGTAACTATATAATATATGCCACTTGGAGTGTGTTGCGTTTGGTGTCAAGTCCACTGCCTAGATACACCTGCCACCTGACTTCTCTTTACTTTGCCAGATCTTTTCCTGCTTAATATTTGATAGAACCTTTGTCAGAAACAAGCTGCAGAGATCAGGAGGGAAAAATATAAGTGTGTCTTCCATTCCCAAGCGTTGATTTCCAAGTATCAAAACAGTTTCCCACAGTGAATCCTTGGAGAATTTTCATGTATGAACCAACTTTTGCTGTCCCTTGGGCTTGGGATTTCTGATGTTATCCTATTCTAGCCTGTATTTTATCTCAGGTTGACTTTCCACAATTAGAAATGCATTGATCAATTTGAGTAGAAGTGGGCAGTGGGTGGGTGGGTGTACGCGTGGGTTTCAGTACATTGAATGAAAGCAAAGATATTAGTTCCGCGTGTAGGTCAAAGAAAATGTGTTTGCTGTAGGTACCTAGGAGTTGCTGGAATAGCCAGCTGTATGAGGGAAATATTCTTATTTTTCTCATTTTCCATGTACATATGTTTATGTCCTCAAGAACACTTTGTATGATAGATTCACACAATAATTAAGACTATGAAAGCATGTAGATTCTCAACTATATAGATTATTAAAATTTTTCATTTCTATCAATATGCAAGTTTGAGAGAATTAAGTACGCAGTAAATGATGTTTGGCATTGTTTTACATGGAAACTTAGATAATCATGGGTATCTATCTCAGAGAAAGTCAAATGTTCTCTAAATTCAATATTTCTGTCCTGTTTCCATGAGAAATGTAAAGAAGTTGTGTGTTAAAAGTTATCACAGTAAAATTTACTATTTTTTTTCAAATTAGGATTTAAGTTCTATACTTTTAAAAGAGAGACACCTCAGGTCATTTTCACTGAAATGGCTCACAAGTTAGCCACCAAAATTAGGAAGACAACCAGTGAATTCCAAAAGAATCACTACAAGAATTAGAGATTTTAGCTAAATATTAGTCTAAAATAAATACAAAGGGTCATATCATTAAATAATGGGATATAATTGTCAAATATAAATACAAAATAGTGTAGTCTATTCAGGAAAGCATGGCAGGTTATTTCAGCAGAAACAGGCAGCCTGGGTATAAAAAGGAAACTAAGATACAGGAGAGAGAGAGGAAGAGAGGGGGAGAGAGATTATGATGGAAGACACAAAACAGTAGCAAGAGAGGAAAGTGAGAAGTACGGCTGGTCTAATTTCTTCCCTGCTGTAGCAACATTTTCTCCAAATAAAGTTTACCTTCATTGTCCACATAAAAGGGGGAATGAAAGAATCTTGGATCAAAAAAGAACCCCCTCCCATATTCAATACAGAATCAGAAACCTCCCTTTAGATAGAGAGACCACCGAGACCTAATTTTGCATGGCCCCTGGGGTTGGCTTTGGCTCCTCCCCGCCCAGCAAGCCTCCCCTGGGCCTCTGGGTGAGGACCCAGCCACAAGCTCTGTAAGAAAAACTCTCAGAACCCAGAACCCACTTTCCAGGGGCGGAAATGATACGCAGCTTCCCGTGGGCACTTCCGTCCGTAATTGGTTTCCTTTCCTTGCCCTGAACTCTGCCCCCCTCCCCTTCCGAGTGGCCATTTCTCCCTCTGACCTGTCGCCGGGCTCTCTCATGGCAGTGGACGGCAGATGGACCTCCTGGACCAAGTGGTCCACCTGCGGGACCGAGTGCACCCACTGGCGCCGGAGGGAGTGCACGGCGCCCGCCCCCAAGAACGGGGGCAAAGACTGCGACGGCCTGGTCCTGCAGTCCAAGAACTGCACTGACGGCCTCTGCATGCAGGGTAAGTCGGCTTGGGCAAACTGTGCTCTTGAGAGGCCTGTGGTTGAGCCTTTTGGGTGGGATTGAATAAAATACTCGAAATTAAGAATTCTCAGAACAGCGGTTTAAAAATGGTGTTGTGCAGGAATAGCTTAGCTGCGCTTCAAAACTGGCTAATTTCACAGGAAACAAAATTGGTGACAACTGAGGCCAGTGATCACGTGATAGAACATTGCTTTCCTGTCAACAAGGATGATGCGGTCTTTTCCGGAAACGCACTGTTGTTCTTTTCAGACCAGGGAGCCATGCCCCTGCTTAGTAGCGTGTATACCTCAGGACACCCTAAATCCCCATAGAGACATCTTGACTACTGAAAGTGAGGTACTTATTATGTGATAAGCCAGTGTCCGGAAAATGTGAGCTCCGTAAAGGCATGAAGCCCTCTGTGGCGGACCTACCCATTAATAATTACTTAGTAAGAATATATTGGCAAGCCCTTGAGGATGATGGTTTTTGTTAGAAATTATAATGTGCAAGTGACTAACTTTGCTTATATTAATCTTCCCATTAAAAAAACAACCTGCAGAAGACTGGCTCAGGTATAAAATGGTTGTTGTAAGCTAAATATTCTCCATTCTTACATCTTTGTTCCTTAGACTTTCCTGATGAGATGGTAACACGTTCTGTCCTTGCAAGTTTCTGTGCTTATACTGAAAATCCCTTCTCTGTTGACAGTTTCCCCTCTCTTTCCCTGACCATCTCAAAGTGCTAAGAATTGCTGTGCCGTCGCACTGTGCAGGTAGGGGGACCACGAGCAGTGGACTGTGTTTAGATCCAAACTCGTGGTGGCCAAATATTGACATTTTTCATAACACGTTACAGAGTGCTCACAGAATACAAGCAGCCCAGAGTGTTTGGCTAGAGATATTTGTGTTTGTTATTTAAGAAAAAGCACTCTGTTTCACCACATATAGGAAATTCTGTTTACCGTTCAGAGTCTGTGTACACAAAGGCCTTTAAAAGGAAATCTGACTTAAAGTACAAATACGTAATTACACGGCTGGCACTGAATAACAATCCGGTGGGCCTCTGATTTCTCCTCCGTGTGTTTCACATTCCTTGAGAACAGGCTCCCGGGAGCACCGCGCTCGGGGCCTGACCCTGTCTGGGGCTGCTGCTGTGCGGCTCACTGTGCCACGACCAGAAAGGCAAGAGCCAAAGCGTGCAGCTGTGCTAGTCACCGTTTACCCAGAGACACACGCTGGGCCCCTGAATTGAGGATGAAAATACCAGCATCACACACACACACATCATTTTTTCCAACATTGTCTGGTTTGCGGGTTTTCCTTTGCTCCAGAACAGCCTGGTAGGGGTGATGGAGGCGTAGCGCTGTTGGGGGTTTGCTGTCCCTTGTGCGCCATACCTCAGGACCGTAGTTTCGCCGTGGAGGCCGCGATCCCTACTCCGCCTAAGCCCATGCTTAAGCTGCCGAGGATTGCCATTGCACAGGGAGCTCACTGCCCCAGCTTGGAACCTGAGACCTTTGCCCGGTGATACACAGTGACGCTTTCTAAACTGTGACTTTTGCCAAACATGAACCTGAGCTGTGTAGACTGTGTGCGAGACTCCTTCACGTCCAGCCCATTTCTTCCAACACCAGTAGAACTTTTCCTCATGAGTGGGCAGTTGCCAACAGCGATGGCCTGAGTGTGTGTGTAGGGAGCCAGAGCAGTGACGGGACGAGTGGGCTTCAGAGATGGCTGTTGTTTCACTCTCTGTTAAGGCTTTTATTAGAAAAATGTTGGTGTTCGGGTTAAAATTCTCTTTGTTTGAAGTCTATAGCGTTCTGTCCTTCTGATTTGCCACTGGGTGGGTCCTGCTGAATCGGGGGCTTCCTTTCTCCTTGCTGGGACACAGTGTCCAACACCTGCAGCGTGAGGGCGGGAAGGGGGGTTTCTTAGCTTATACTTTCAGGAGGTCTCTGTCTCCTTGGTGGCTGGCAGTGGCAGCAGAGGTCTGGCATAGGACAGCTGCTCAGAGCATCTCGAGAGGGAGCGATCAGGGCTTCAGGCAGAAGCTGGAGCAAGGGTCCATTTTCTTCCAGGCTTCATCCTTGGCAATTGGCCGCTTGCCCGGTGACCCGCCACATACCTGTCCGGGAGTCTGCCACATCCTCAGTTACCTGCCCCTCCTGACCCGGCCCCACCCGCTAGCAGCGCATGAAATCCGTAGCTGGTCCCTAACATCCAAATATATGAGGCTCTGAGGGGAGGGACATCAGTGTCGGTCAGGTCTGTCATCTGCTTTCTCTGTCTGCTCAAGCCCTGCAGAAGACTGCAGTCTCGTCCGCTATTGATTTTCTCTGTGATAAAAGCCTCAGAGATACGACTGTGCCCCAGAGTTATAGTATTTTCTGGTGAAAGCTGCAGTTTCTGTGTACCAGGAAGTTTGGCATTGCTGGCAGAGCGCTGCTGCCAATATCTGGCAAAGTAGTATTACTTTGGCCCTTACTTTAGAAAGCAAGCGCCTTTCTGAGCTCAGAAAATACAGAGTTAACAAGAGAGATGAGGTCTGTGTGAAGGAAAAGGAGAGGAGAAGGCCCAGCCCAAAACATTGCAACTGGCAATTAGGAAGTATCGCTTCATGTTTATTTGCTTTGGGGGTAATACTGAACTTGTTAATAAGTAGCTCTTGAGCAATACTGTAATAGTATCTCAAACAAAAGCTAGCCGGTCACTTCCAAACCAGGTGTGAAATGCAACCTCTGAACCTACTCAAATCTGCATACATGTGACTTTGGTATACATGGAAGTGCACTGCTGTGATAGAGAAACTCAGTTCGACATGAATGTGACAGGGGTTCGGAGTCACCAAATTAGGGCAGCACAAGACTTTTTAGCAAGCTAACTTGATGCTTAAGGCAAAGCAATAGCCAAATCAAACTCAACCAAACTCAGGTACATCCCTTCCTTAACCACTTTTCTTCATATAAAAGTCTTTGGTTCGGCCTATGGGGAATTACTGAGTAAAGCAAAGTGACTTCAAAGAGCAATCCGTGCGTGCCTGCAGCTGTGGAGAGAAAGAGAGATGGCGTAACAGCAGGAAGGAGGGAGGCCAGTCCTCCAGTGCCAGAGATGCACGTGCAGCTCCCAGGGACCAGTGAGGATGAGGGGCTCCAGGAGAGCCAAGAGGGGCAGTGGGGTCCCAGGGACTCCCAGCACAGAGCTCAAGCCCTGGGCCTGCGCTGGGAAGCAACTTCTCCCCACCCAGGAGAATTAACTAAGCATTATTCACCACCAGCCCGAGGAAGGCGTGGAACGTTCAGGGTTAGGAGAAGGAAGATGCAGGCTTCACGTAAATAAAACCCGTTGGAAAGCCCAGGGCTCCACCAGCTGTGGTACAAACAGGGAACAGGAGACAAAAAGATGTGTAATTCACATCCCTGGCAAAACTTCTGCAGTGGTAGCAGAGCGAACAGCAAGCTAGTCTACAGGGTCTCCCCCGTCCCGACCCAAGTGCATCAGTGCAGGACAAAGAAACCCAGGTCGCAGCATGGCATCTCAAGTCGCCCTGGGAGCGGCTCTCCCTAGGCGTCTGCTCTGGGATAAACATGTTGTATTTCCATAGCCCAGACGCAGGTCAAGGGAGCAAAACTCTGCCACACAGTAAAGAAAAACAGTGTATTTAAAAAGCAACATAAGCACCACAGTAGACAAGAATCTTGTTAAAAGGACAGACACTTCTGGAAAATGATAACATAGTATCCAGAAATTTAACAAATTTAAGCCTGACCGTCAAAGTTTAAAATGTAATAGATTAGAAATCAGATCCAGTGTAGCTATAGACAAAGCCAGAGAGAAAATTAGTAAACTAGAACGGGTAGCTTGTGAAACTTTCCACGCTGCAGCGAGGGGAGATGCAGGCGGGACTGTCAGCTCTGCCGGTTTACACATGGAGAAAACCCACTTAGTACTCAGGAGCAAACTTAAAAAGGATGTTCTGGCAAGTGAGGGAGAGAGGATTTGTTACTCACAGCGCTCGCTACGTGAGCTACCAAAAGCGGAAAATAAGAATTGACTCTTTAAAAAGTAGACGCATCGGACATGCTGTAGTCACAGCTCCGAAGAAGGCTGAGGCGGGAGGGTCACAAAATCCGGAGCTGGAGCCTAGCCTCGGCAACACAGCAAGATCTTGTTTCAAAAAATAATAATAATAATAAGTTCAAATAAGGGGCAGATGAGAATAGGGTGGAGCTAAATTATAAACAGTATTAGCACTGGAGTAAGAGAAGGAGTGGACTGAGTTAGAATTTTCCAGTTTCCAGATACTGTTCAGGATGTGAATAGGAACACGGTTTGGTTTAGACTTTACCAATTTAAATGTTCCTGTGCAAAACTTATAATTTCCTTAGGGTAGGAAAGGAGAAAAGAAGGAGAAAAGCATAATAAAAGCAGACAATAAATAAGATTATAGGAATAAATCTACATATTTCATGAGCTATAACACAACTCACCTGTGAAGAAAATTTATAATTATAGAAAAATGCAATTTTATACTGATTATGAGTGACATACTTAAATCGTAATTATAGAGAAAGATTACAAGTTAAGGAATGGAATATATATATATATATATATTTTTTTTTTTTTTTGAGACAGGGTCTCACTGTGTAGTCCAGACTGGTCCTGAACTTCCTGTCTAGCCCAGGCTGACCTAGAGTTCACTGCAGCTCTCCTGCCTCAGCCTCCTGAGGGGTGGGATTGTAGGCATGCACCACCGTGCCCAGTTATTATATGGTGCTGGGGGATTGAACCTAGGACCTCAAGCTTTCTAGAGAAGTGCTCTAATCACTGACATATCCTCAGCCCCCTGTATTTATTTTTGAATGTCCAATTAGAGACCTAGACTGTCTGATTGAACAACTCTTCATTCAACTCTGTTTCCCGTTATACTCAAATAAGGTATATCTGGTACTATTTGGTTCATAGCTCTAATTTACAGTATTGATTTTTGTAGACTATATAATTTTTAGAATATTTAATTTTCTTTTTTTGAGATAGGGTCTTGTTCTGTAGCCCAGGCTGGTCCTGAACTCACTATGGAGTCCAGGCTGGCCTTGGACTCATAGCAATCCTCCTGTCTCAGCCTCCCCAGTACTGGGATTACAGATGTGCACCACCACATCCAGTTTATGTGGTGCTGGGGAATCGAATTCAGGTACTTAGACCTAGCGCGTACCTCAGTGCTTGCTAGACAAGCACTTTAGCCACTGAGCAAGCCATTGCTCCAGCCCTAGAATGTTTAATTTTCATTGAATAATTGATGGAAAGATTTTTTAAATTATTTACCATTCTGCTGATCATTATGCCTTAGAGCATCTTAGAAATTCATGTTTTTCATCAAATTCAATGTCAGTGGAAATTTTTCATCAAAAGCCTTTGAAAATCACTTATAAAATGATTTAATATTTTAAATATATTAGTGTTCCAGGAACTAAAACTGTTCCTTTTAACCCAACTATCTTATTTGTGTACACTTTAAATAATTAATAACACCCAGAAATATGCATGCCAAAAATGCCTGGGTTTTTTATTATTATTATAAAAATGGAACATCTGAAGTCCAGTATTACAGTCATGGTTTAGCAGTGCCTGGTACTCTCATGAGCCCAAGCATCATGTGACCACTGAAATATTCATAGTGTTTTAACATAGAAAAGCAGAATGTTGATCACACAGGTCCTCTATCAAAACCGTGTAAGCGAAAGTCCAGGGAAAAGACACAGAAGTACGTGTGCATTGTCTGGGCTTGTGAGATTACAAGTGACCTCTGCCTTTTGCTATATGGTTTCTATTTTAGAGATTGTTTATACTTAATATTCTATTCCGCTTATAGCTTTAGATGACATTCTTTAAAAGAAATATTAAGAAGAGACTGGTGCCCTTGGTCAGGAAACAGGTGTTGTTGAAGTGCCAACTTACCCTGGGAGCCAGTCACATCCATTCAGATTACAGTACCAGAAACAGCATGTCACAGAACCCTTGCCGAGAGCCTCTTGGTGTAAAGCCCGCAGTGGCATGAGCTACTGACTGCCAGTAAATCGAGTATTTTGAAGACGTGGAATTTGGAATTGAATTGTAGTTTTGCACTATGTCCCAGCCACGGGTTGTGTGCACATCATGCCCACCTTACAACCATGCGTATTGTTACATTCTTTGATAAATCATGTTTATCATGTGATGCTGTGTAATGTCGTTTATGAAACAAAATCACCATCTTTAAACAATTGCAGAAGCTCTACTAAAGTTTTAGACCATCCAAACACGTCAGTTTATATTTTAATTTATTAATACACATATACACATACGCGCATGCACTCACACATACACACACACATGCTCAGATATACACGTGCAGTCTGATTGGCCTGAAGAAGTAATTGCTACCTTAGAGACAGTGTCTTGGTGTCTTCAGATGGTCTCTTCTAAAAATTGATGTTATTTCCTAAAATGGATTAATAAGGGGTAATTAGAAAACATCAGAGTCACTTAGTGCCCCTCCAGAGAGAAGTTAGTTAATTTTTGTTTATAGGTATGTTAATTTGTAAAGAAAATAAACATTTTATATAAGTTTATCCTAAGAAAACAGATTGGTGTAATGATAACCTGAACATCTTTGGAATGTACACACATTTACCTTTCAGTACTCAGCTAAGGCATTTGAAAAGTAACTTTTTTCTTTCTCACATTTTCTGGCCTTATGAATTACATTGTTGTAGTTCTTTCCTTATGTGGACTGGTGGGTGAGGCCATGCTAAAGAATCTCAACAAAGATATTGTAAGAAAAAAGAACTTTTGGCAAGAGAAGAGGCACCGAGATACGTCTACTGCAGCCCATTCTAGGGTGGGAAGTTGCGCTAGAGGGGTGATTTGAGTGAAATGAGTCAGACACAGAAGGTTAAATATGTTAAATGTGCATGGTTTCTCTGATTTGAGAAACCCAGAATACAGGTGTTCAGTGGGTGTGATAGTGGGAGTTGGAAGGGGGGCACGTGGGAGGGCCAAACATAGGAAGGGATTGTAAAGTTGATGTGATGTATATGTGCACAAAATACTCAAGTTCATTGTAAGAATTATGTGATATATATATATATATATATATATATATATATATATATATATATATATATGGTGGGAAAAAAGAACAAGTCTTTGGTTCCCTAGATAGAGTTGATCTTCCTGGACCAGAAAGCAATAACTAGTGATGCTTGTCACTATAAAAATCAATTTTAAAGTGTCTGATCCATCTACTATGAAAAAGTTAACATTAGTAGCTAATTCTACTGGTTTTGCTTGATAATACTGAAGAATAATGTATGTTTTTTGTGGGACTGGGGATTGAGCCTATAGTTTTCCCACTGAGCTTCGTCCCCAACTCGTTTTTATTTTTGATTTTCAAAAATGATCTCTCTGAGTTGGTAAGTTACCCAGGCTGGGCTTGAACTTACCATCCTCTTGCCTCCGCCCCCTAGAGTGCAGGGGTGCGGGCTCCTTTGTACTGCCTGTCTACTGAAATATTTACATTTCCTTAGCATCATCCCTAAAATCATATAAAAGCATCAATTTTGTCCAAGTTGTTGGGTTTTGTTGTTGTTGTTTGTTGGTTTGTTTGTTTTTTGAAACCGAATCTCACTCTGTACCCCAGACAGGTCCTGAACTCACTATGTAGGCCAGGCTGGCCTCCTTCCTGAGCCTCCCAAGTGCTGGAGTTACAGGTGTATGCCACCACACTCGGCTTACGTAGTATTCGTCTAAAATTTTTGACCATCGAACTCAGGGTCTTGCTCTTGCTGAGCAAGTGCTCTAACCCCTGTGCTATCCTCCCGCGCCCCTTCTCTGAGTTTTACAGCACACATTTCAAACAGGAATTTGTGAAATGGGATGGAGGGAACAAAGAAGCTACACCGGAGGATAATAGGCCTGAAAGAAGCCTCCACAATGTTGTAGGCCAACACTGCACTTGTCTTTTGTGTTGAAATCAAATTGTATTACTAGGACTTGATAGCTTTCCACTTTTAAAACCTTTATAGCAAATCTACAGGAAGACCTATTTTGTGTACTGGGCAAGGTGTCACATACCTGTAATCCCAGCACTCTGGTGAGACAGGCAAGAGAATTACAAATTCAAGTCCATCCTCTGCATTTTAGTAACTTGGTGAGACCCTCTCTGAAAATAAGAAATTGGAAAAATTAGGGCTGGGAATGCGTGAAGGCCCTGAGTTCAGTGTACACACACACACACAAACACACACGGCATGTTAGATACTAACATCTGGCCCGTGACTACTTCTTCCACTTGAAAATGGGAATTCAAAGACTTTCTGTGGCTTGGTCCAGAACGAGCGTTTGTCAGGTGCAAGGTAATGATGCTCCCGCAACTCTTCCTGTGGGTTGTAGCTTTCACCCCGCTTCCAGGTTGTGTTTCAGCACAGGCCTGTCTGTGAATTCAGATCTGAATTTAGAATTATTCCCTCTTGCTGAGAAGGGCGGTGCTAGGGAAGACACACCAAACACTCAGCTTACCGGCAAGGAACGGTGGAATCATGTCACATTGATGAACTTCCTGACTTTGGGAAATTAAAATATTGTGCATTCTACAAATTCAGCACGTTGTACTCATTAAAACATTTACATGTCACGCAGTGAATTCCATTAATTCTCCCCAGAGGAAGCAGTAGAAAGCTGCTTATTAATTTCAGCGTGGATGTGCCACATACCAGGGCCCCAGAATCCCTGGTGCATTTCATGTGTGGAGAGAATTTCCCTTCCACATCGTCAGGTCCTCACTTTAGCTGAGTGTCTCTAACCACCATGGCAAGCACGTGGCGGGGTGCTAGTCCGTCCCCAGAAAATCTTGTCAACACAGCCACTTCGTAGGAGCAAGGCCTTGAGAGCAGAGGACAAGGAGGGAGGGCTTCATCTGTCATCGGCAAGAAGCTGAGGCCACGGCTGTGTTGTGCAGATCGTGGAACGCCTGGTGTCCCAGCTGATAAGTAAATATCCTGGTAGGCATAATCTGCCTGCCCAGCCCAGTGTCCGATAGTCCCTGGTGTCAACACTGTGCCTTACTTTTTTAATTTTTCCTTTTGGGTACAACATTTTTCTGCTTTTGAAAGCAAGGATGTAGTACGAAAACTGAGGCCACGGAAGACTGAGGAACACCTAGGGGACCCAAGACGGGCCCCTGTGAGCAGAAGGAAGCAAGGACATTGGCCTCCGGATGTGGGTACTGACAAGATCCAGATAGATGCCACCACGCAGCAGCTAGGGGAATGCACGGGATGGGTCAAGGCTGCCCGCTGCCTGCTGACATTTGCCTGACACCCCACGGCAGGCTGAGGCACGCTAGGTCTGCCACCTTCCTTCAGAACTCCTGCGTGAGACCATGTGACTATCTTCACTGTTGAATTAATAACATATTTTTTTGTTCAAGCATCGATGTGTGCGGAGTTTATGCCATTGGGAAGATATTAGAGTCGACTGAACTTACCAGTCAGGGTTCAGAGGGGTGTGCTGTGCCAACACTGAGTCAAGAAGCAGGCTGCCCCATGCTGGAATGCCAAGCAGCCACTCATGTTGACAAGAGTGTGACTGGTGACCCTTAGGAAGAGGTCTAGCACCGCTTAATGCAGTGAGGCTGGCTCTCCTCTGAGATCCAGAGTAGCAAGAGACTGGCAAACTCGGCTGAGGGACATCCGTGCTGAGCACATGTTCTTTCCAGTTCTGATTGTCATGTCTTGAATTTGCATTTTCATTTACCTGCGGTTCCTTAAGCCCGATCAATAAACAAATCCTCAGAATGGGAGTAACTTCAAACCAACAACCCTGGGTGTCACTGAGGAGCTGACCTTTGACATCATTAGTGAGGCCTGATGGGTTTGCAAGATAAGAACTGGCCAGCAGGGAAGAAAGAGGCCCTGGACTGGCTTATTATAAAGGGCCCATGAGGTCTTAATAAGAACGTTTGCATCAGAGGAAATTGTAATTACGGTAAGAAAAAATCCCACATTTTTGGCTTGGTAAACAAAATAAATAAATAAATAAATAAATAAATAAATAAATAAATGAAATCCCTGCAGCCAGGTCAAGGGGCGGGGACAATACTTTGGGGACAAAGGCTCTGCTAATGGTGAGTCATAAAAAGAAAAGTCTTCAGGGCTCATCTGGTAAACTTTAAATAGATGAATATGGCTGAAAATAACTGGCTGCTTGGTGATGTAAAGGCATAAACTTTTCTAGAACACAGTGTACGCACTTATACACTAAAATCAAATATATCCCATATGAAATCTACAAACACAGTCCTACACACAATATAAAGCAGTCTCCTGTTTATTCTTCACAGCATCCTAAAATTCATCCACATGTACTAAAGTCACAGGAGTAACTCTATACTGTAATGGAATACATAAACCATTAAGGCCAGCAGGAACGTGGTATAAAACCCCGCCTTTTCCATTTCTGCTGGGGTCTGGCACTTTCTATAAAGACAAGGAATTTTAACTCTCGGATGTCTAAAATAGACTTTCAGGTACTCTCGAAAACTGGGTCAGAAGTTCTCAAACTTTGGAGAACATAGAAATCAATCCCCGTCTCTTATGTTTTGTGTTAAAGGAATTTTAGATTTAATTTGAATCTGTCACTCTTTGCCTCATGCGCTGATGTCCGGCCCTGGCGTGAGTTGTTCCTGATTCCATCCTCTGTGATAGACATGGCTGAGCTGTGGTAAAGTGGATTTGAGCTCAATTGAATGAAAGCGGTTGGTAAACTGAATAATAAAAATAATAATTTATTCACAGAGCTTTTGATAACCGCCCCGGTAATAGTACTCTTTTGCCAAGAAAGAAATTGAGGGATGAAATGGAAGGTGCCTTCCCCCAGCCCACAGATGAGGGCCAGCGCCAAGGCCATGAACCCAGATCTGTCTCATTTTTAAGCCTGTTCCCTGCAGGATCATGGCCATTGGAATCAATGCTCACCCACTTTTGTTACTTTGAAACAAGATTTTTTTTTATGATGTGTGGTGTTTGATATTTTATGTTTTGTTTTGTTTTGTTTTGTTTTCTGATGGAGTCACTGTTGAGAGAAATGATGTCTCTGCTTACCACAGGGCTTTATAGGAAGCATGTCGTAATGGCCACACACTAACAGCTGCGTCACTCCACCCAGGCTCTCCAGCTGCCTTAGGACACAAATGCTTGGTCCCCACTTGACATGGAAGACATTATTTGTAGATTGTCTGGTCGGAGGCAGAAACCCTCAGGCTACCTCGTGGATACCGACAGTGTTTTCAGGGCAGAGTATTTTGCAGCCTAAATCATTTGTGTCACCTCACCCGACCCTTTGAATTTTAAAGGAAGCAGGACAGAGTTAGCCCTTTGTGCCAGTCCCTCCTCATGCCTCTTTCAGTCTGTTAATTGATGCCCTCACGGTGCTTCTGATACCGGCGCTGTAGCTGGGGGTTGAGCGCTAGTGTGCGTGTAGCAGCTTGGTACTATCAGATGACTCCCAGCACCTGGGCTTGAAGGTGGTGCCGTAGGAACTACCGATCTGCAATCTGCATGGACAGCAGATTACAGGATTGGGCAATGTTAGTGAAGGTGTAGACTTGATCCTGAATTTAAAGCCAGCTACTGATACACACAAGTTATGGTGTATCTCAGACTAGCATGTATTTTTTTTCTTTGAAAAGATTGCAGCAGGCATAAAAAGTCCTCATTGTCATTTTCAAAATGAAAGATCATAAAATGATGAATAGGTTGGTTGGTCATCTACTATCCACATTGCATAAAAAGAAAAATCTTTTGAAAAACACGAAAGAAAACCAGCAGTTTCTGTGTATGATGGTCTCAAATTGCATCCATTTAGCTAAAGAAACTTTAACATTATCTGTCTTTATAGATGAGTAGTACTCCATTGTACACATATGTATAGAAAGAAGGAAGTCAAACCATCCTTATCTGCAGATGATATTATTATCTACACAGAAGACCCCAAAAACTCCACCACGAAACTCTTAGAAACAATGAACAAATTTAACCAAATTGCAAGATACCAAATCAATACTAAAAAAATCAATAGCATTCCTCTACACTAACAATGAACCCACTGAGAAAGAGCTCAGAAAAATAATCCCATTTTAAATTGGCTGTCAGAAAATTAAATACCTAGGAATGAACATAACCTAGGGTATCTTTTATCATAGTTGGGCACCAGCAGATTGGATTGTTTTATAACAGTTTGACGAGATTGGTTCTAATTGGCTGTGAGGAATAATTGTGAATGAGAT
The DNA here is from genome assembly GCA_004027205.1 of Ctenodactylus gundi. Taxonomy (NCBI): domain Eukaryota; kingdom Metazoa; phylum Chordata; class Mammalia; order Rodentia; family Ctenodactylidae; genus Ctenodactylus; species Ctenodactylus gundi. The sequence goes on from PVKB01000148.1 coordinate 1,026,226, forward strand.
GTTTATGTGTTTATTTTGATGATTCTGGGGATCAAGCTCAGAGTACGTCCCCAACCCGTGTATTTGTTGGTTGGTTGGTTGGTGGATTGGCTGGTTGTTTTTGGTTTCGGTTTTTTTGGTTTGGTTTGGTTGTGGTTTTTATGGGACAGGGTTTTGCCAAGTTGCTAAGTTGCCTTGGCTAAGCTCAGATTTGTGACCCTCCTGCCTTGCCTCCCAGAGGACTGGGAGAACTGTGCCACTGGATGAGGCTTTGTTTCTATGTTTTATTGTAGAATAGCCTCAAAGGTAAGCGCCTCATCAGATACTCCGATGCGCCTCTGGTGGGTCTCTCCCGAGCCATGAATCAGCAATCATCTGTCAACCCTACCTCACGCCTCTTGCAGTTCACTTGACATTTTAAAAAAGTGTTTTTTTTTTTCTTTTCAAAACTAGATTCAATCACAGACATTTGTGTTTCCTTGGAATAAAAGTGAACCACGAGGCCACAGGCCTACACTGTGGCCTTCCTCTCCCGCCCCAAGCCTGACCGCCCGCTGTCCTCCTGTGTCCCTTTCTAGGGTCATAACTGCCTTCCGCTCTCCACTTGGGTGCAGCATCCTCATTATTTCAGTTGCAGCTCAGATTTCCTCTGAATAAAAAAAATCTTCCCCAATTCCTCCTGATTATCTCCAGCTCTAATACGTTCTTTTGATTTTTTGTGTGTTTAAGCTATCTTATATATGATTTTGCTTAGCTGCATGTTTACTGGTAAACGAAGATGCAAACTTACATCGGCAGCATGTAAGCCACTAAGAAGTTGCTCTGTGGCCAGGGCGGACCCACGAGAGGACTCGAGAGTCGTGGCAGAGGGAGGCGCTCTGGTGCTGGGGCTGGGATTAGATGTACGTCCCAGAAAACACCAAAGGCAACGTTGTGCTTTGTGAGCATAATTATGCTTTTCCGATTCTTCTCTGCTCTGCCTAGAGCTGTGTGTGCCATGGGGGCAGAGCCCAGGAGCCCGGAGGCGCCTCGGGAGGTCCCAGAGCACCTCACCTGTCTCTGGACGCGGCCTCATCTTCCCAGGACTCGCCTCTGTGGCTCCGGGGCTGAGAGCAGAGCACTGGCGAGTGTCCCACTGACCCACGTCCTCTTGCCTCCCCCATACAGACTAGTCTCTCTCGAGCGAGCCCTGCTTAATAGCACCCCTCAAGAGAGAGGCATCAACGCCTGCTCTCCGCTCGCAGCGAAGCTTTTGGTCGCAGGTCTCTGGGTTTCTAAAAGAAAGTCTCTATTTGTCCCAGATGTCCTTGCACTGAGCTCACAGCATACAAATGGGAAAAGGTTATTACCAGACAGAGATGTTTAAAAATGAAAATCGAACCTAATACATGGACTCAGACAGCCAGAATAAGGAATATAATATTTATAATGCGGGCTAGGTGGTTGCAATCATTGCTCTAAAACAAAACATTAAAAATTAATTCAGAGCAAACCTATCTATGCCACAGCATAGCTGTCTCTCATTAAAGGACCACTGCGCACGTCCCCAGAATCAGGTCCCCAAGTAAGTAAACAGCTCCTGAGATCTCCGGGGTCTGCAGGGGCGGGAGAGCTACTGAGGCACAACCCGGAGTCGTTAGTAGAAGAGTCTTAAAGGACTCCCTGTCAACACATCTGTCTCAGTTACTTTTTCATTGCTGTGACGCAATACCTAACATCCACAAATTGAGGGGAGGAAAGGTTTATTCTAGCTCACAGTTTCAGAAGGTCACAGTCCACTCAGGGGCAGCTGGCAGCCATGGAAGTACACGGCAGAGGCCGAGGGGGAGGCAGCTTCTCACGACATCACACACAGGAAGCCGGCTCGAGGTGAGTTGAGACTCGTCCTCCAAGCAAGGCAGGAAGCAGCTTATATGTCCTTCCAGGTCTCATCCCAGTGATGAGCCCCTCCTGGATCCAGGTGTGGGAGGTAAGCCCCCACTACGCACCTGGAATCCTACTTTATGTGCCTGTAATCCAGTTTACATGCCTGTAATCCACCCCTACAGAGTAGGCCCCAATCTCCCAACAGCACATGGTTCCATAGACAATCTGTAACATTCAGATACATGAGACTTTTGGGGGACATTCCAGATCCAAACCTCAATACCATCCATAGTGACTTCTGCAATTTGGGGGTGTGTTTTGCCCTTGAAAGCAGGAATGTCTGCTTCTTGTTCATCTTCATTGATTAATCCAAATGCTGCTACACTCTTTGATTAATTCAAATGCTGCAGAGCATTAAATCCTAGGGAACTGTGGGTGCCAGTTCTAAGTAATACTTGAGTTTTTTCACAGATTTTTTTTTAATTTCCAGAACTTTGTGTTTTACTTTTCTTTTCCGTCATGTCATACCATTGTCATTATCAGTCTTCTGTTACTATCATTATTAATTTCCTGCTTCACAACACACTAAAAAGAAAACTTCGAGTGCTACTTCTTCATCTTCCATGGAGATGGAGGTCATTATGTTTTTGTCTGATACACAGCGCTCTCCCGAAGCCTTAAAATAAATAACCTTTCACCTCTAGGCCCGTTATTGTCAGGTGGTTTCAAATTTTAAAAACAAACAAATACCGTTTCCATTGCACTGACGAAGTCCTCAGTCCCTGGGCAATTGCCATTGGATTCCTATTAAATCAAAGGGACAAGAAACAATGGGAAATCCGAAACAGTGGATTTAGGGTGAAAGGGGAGCAGTGGTCACAGCTCAGCAGACGGCTACCTAACCTTTGACCAATGACGACAGGTCCTCGGTGCTTCCATTAGACCAAGAGCAAGCTGTAGTGATTCAATTTTAAAAAGGGGAAAAAAAACTGTTTACAGCATTGCTTAGTCGGTCCTGGGAATTACAGCATATGGCAGGGATAAGGCAAAAAGATTTCCTTATGCTAATGACCCTTGATGTCTGAAATAAATTAGATCCATTAGTGTTTATGCTCAATAAAAGAAAGACTTTAAGCACTCCAAAGTTAGTGGCTCGAGACCAGTTCTTGCTCTGAAATTCAATCTATCTACTTATTAATTCCTAGCGAGGCTCCAGAGCAGGCTGAGGAAATGAAGTCGTCTTTCTGGACGGAACTGGAGTGTTGTGGGACCCCAGGCCTCTGCCCCTTTTCTTCCAGTGAAACCATCCTTCATGCCTCCGTTTTGTTCCCTTCATTCATTTGATTTTGTACACATTTTTGTTTCACTTTTTTTTCTTTTCAAGGTTTCATTTATCCTCTTTCAACTGAACAAAGAACCCAGAATGAATATGGATTTTCCTGTAAGTTTGACGTGGGGGTTTTATGTTGCCGAATAACCGTTGAACATTCCTGCTTGTGGTTTGAGGTTGCCTTTCTTGGGATCCCAGATGGGCACACAGGAAATTGGAGCCTAATGTATTCTAACGTGGAACACAAATTAGATTCTCGATGCTGAAGAGGAAAGGGTCATTCTAAGTTTCCACCCTCTTTAAAGCCTGGCAGTTGGCTAGGCAAAGCTGGAGGCTGGTCACTGGGAAACGTATCACCAAATATGCTGATTAAATAAAGGTCAGGATGCAAACTCTCGGAAGGGAAAGGCCTAGAGAAGGCAGATCCATTGTGCTAAAAGTCACAATGTTGCGTAAGTAATTATGATCATGTAAAGTAAAACATTAAAAGCTGACATATAATATTCTGACCAGAGATTTTAGAATCCTGTTACAGGGTCTCACATGCACCCCAAAAGCTGAAGGGGGCAGTGCCTTGACAGCCACACCCATACAACCAAGTGTATCCAGGGGTGTCACTGGCTTTCGGGGGAAAAAAATCTGTCAGAATTGATTTGGTGAATTGAAGGACACTAGTTTTAAAAAGAAAGCACAGTCTTTCCACAGTTCATTTAGTGCAAAATGCCAAAAAGAAATGGAGCAATTTCCACCAGTGAATCTGTCCACACTGCTAGCGCCCAAAGGTGTGCTTCGCCACGTGGGCCACTGGCCAATGGCCAATGATGCCATGAGTTATTTCCGCATAGAAATCATGTGGCTCTAAGTCTGGGGGAGAGCAGTCATCCCTCACATTTTGGGAGGTCACAAACCTATGAATTTGAAAGTTGTCCCTACCACAAAATGCATCTGTATCACCATTGGCCATGAAATTTGAGGTTAGAAGCACCCAGGTCACACCGCTGTTTGAGTGAGCAGTGTAACTCTACTTAATTTTGCTACACTCTTCTGGCGGGTTATGGAAGATGAAGATTTCACACTGTCGAAGTGGTTCACAGAGGTTTAATTTTATTATTGCTCTGGTTGTCAGCTTTTGCCACCTCTTCCAGTTCAAGAAAAGTGCATTAAGTGCCACCGAGGCCACAAGCAGTATTTGCAAGAACTTAGTGTTTGTTTTATGCAGAAATAGGTTCCCAGTGGATGGACCTTTGGGCGGGTCCAAGCTTCATTGCGGTTGGAGTAGTCTGTGCTTTCAGACTGGGGAACCAGGCCTTTCACCTACACAGTCACTATTGAGCTGTTTTATTCCGATAAGGAGAAGCTTGAATGGGAATACGACCAGGGCCCTCAAGAAGAGATAAGCTGTATCTGCATTAAAAAGCTAGGCCTTGAAAAGGTCCTGAGCATTGCCTGTGCCCCTGATCCAGGCTTTGGAAAGCACACTTGTCTAGCCCAGTGCTGCTGGCACTCACTTCGTTCGCTTATACTCTTCCCACCACTTCCATTGATTTATGGTGAGAAAAGGGTACAAGGAGCTGATTTTATGACTTGGAACGATACTTCGGAAAATAACCTAATCAATAGACATACAGATTCAGGACATGCCGGATACATCTGGCAGTGTTTACGTCTTCAGAAGAACTGCCCTGAATTCAGAAACCCCTTCCAAGCTTTTCTACCTAAAGGGAGACATCACATTTTTCACTGTGAGTTGGAGTGGCTTTAGCACCAGGGTCTTTATATGGCAGTGATAAATGGCCTGTTATGCTGCCAAATTATAAGATAGGTAATTGTAATAAGTGAATGGATTGATGCAGAGAGAGAACGAAAAAGAAATCTGGGATCATTTTGCATTGAAAGGCCAGAGTCACTTAATACTGCTTCGAAATAGATTTCAAATTAACCTGTAAAAAAGGCAGTAACTGTACAGAACAATGACAGTAATACCGACGTGAACAGTGGGAAACTTCTACAAGTGGTTCCAGTGTCTCCCTCTGCCCCTCCAGCCGCTCCCGATTCCGATGACGTGGCCCTCTACGTGGGGATTGTGATCGCAGTGATCGTGTGCCTGGCCATCTCTGTTGCGGTAGCCCTGTTTGTGTACCGGAAGAACCACCGTGACTTCGAGTCCGACATCATTGACTCTTCAGCCCTGAACGGGGGCTTCCAGCCTGTGAATATCAAGGCAGCACGACAAGGTCAGTGGACGCCCGCTCCTTTAGGGCACTGATCCGTCTGCCCAGTGTCTGGGACATTTGGGTCATCCGGTCCAGCTGGATGTCAACTCTGTGAGGACAGCCGCTTGCATGGTTTTCTGTCCTTACTAGGTTGATGTCGTTCCATACAACAAGCTAGTCAGCAAAGGACACGTGGCTGGCACCTTATTTTCTTTCTTTTTTAAAATTTTTATTTGTATATGTTTGCAATACTGAGTCATTTGCATATTGATTACTTGCAGCTGGGGAAGTTGATGTATTCCGTATTGCGTTCTGATCTTTCTCTTCCCGCTGGTGCCCCTCCCCGGCTCCGTCACCCTGGTTTCTCACCCTCAGGTGCCCTTCCGATCTCTGAGAGGTCTGTCCCCCATTTCCTGGTTCCTCTCCCTTATTCTGCTCCTTTAGTCACTTATAGTTGGGGTTTCTCGTGGGAGTGAGACCTTATTTCCTTTTTGACCTTAAACTTCCATTTGAAGAAAAGTACACTGCTTCATTGAATGATTTTAGGGTCATTTCTCCCACCTCTCTGACTTGACATCTTGTGTTGCTTTGAAAACAGTGGCTCTCAGGTGGACCCACATCCCTTAAGGACAAGGGACCTCTTACCACACAGTGACCTCATGGGGTTGGTTGTTTAAACCTGTGTGTGAAGTGGCCACATACCTTACGTGTGATGAGTAGACTCCGAAGCAAATACAGAAGGGGGCGGGGGATAGTTCCCGATGGCTGGTAGTAAAGCAAATGCTAATTCCCCACGTGCCAGATTTTCCACAGCGCCCCCAGCCTGGCTGTGTCCAATGCTAGCTGAGCTGTTTGGCACTTGGCCCCAAGTGCACAGGGAGTCTGAGGACTGTTTAGCCTGGGCGGAGCATGACAATGGAATCTTTTCTCTCTGTGACCCAGATCTCCTGGCGGTCCCCCCAGATCTCACATCTGCCGCAGCCATGTACAGGGGACCTGTCTATGCCCTGCACGACATCTCTGACAAAATCCCAATGACCAATTCTCCAATTCTGGATCCACTGCCAAACCTGAAAATCAAAGTCTACAACACGCCTGGTGCTGTCACTCCCCAAGATGACCTTTCTGAGTTCACATCCAAGCTGTCCCCCCAGATGACACAGTCCCTGCTGGAGAACGAGGCTCTCAACCTGAAGAACCAGAGTCTGGCCAGGCAGACTGACCCCTCCTGTACCGCCTTTGGTACCTTCAATTCCCTCGGGGGGCACCTGATTGTCCCCAACTCAGGTAATGCCTAAAGATGTAAATGGCAAAAATACATCTTGAAAACACACATGTGCTTGGACGTGTGTGTGTGTGTGTGTGTGTGTGTGTGTGTGTGTGTGTACACTCAGAAATCGAGCCCAGGGACTTCATAATGAACTACTTCTCCAACCCATTTATGTTTTGTTTGTTTTTTTGTTTGTTTGTCTGTCTGTTTGTTTGTTTTTGAGGAAGGGTTTTGCTAGGTAGCTGAGTTGCCCAAGCTGGGCTCGAACTTGGAATTTTCCTGACTCAGCCTTCTAGGTTTTCTAGGTTGCTGGGATTATAGGCCTGCATGAAAACATTCATTTTTGCCCCCAATCTTTTTTGTATTATTTTCATTAGAGCTAATAGTGAAACATAGACTTTCTCACCCAAATCTACTTTCAATGTAAATCAAGCATGGCTTCAGACCAGTGCGGACAAGCCATCTCTTCTGCCCAGCCACCTCTGCCAACCCTCCCTCTGGAAGTCTGCTACGGGTCACTGCTGAGGTGCTGCTTAGAATCACGTGGAGCATCAGAACCCAACTTCAGAGCGCAGCATCCACCAGGGGCTCTCACTGTCACCCCTGGACTGGAAAGGGACAGATCACGGAGGAAACACATCAGCCAGCTCGCCTCTAGCTCACTGCAGAAGCAGCCCTTCAGAATGCTCGTTTCAGAGATATCAAAATGGCCTCAGGTCTTCACGTATGAAGTTCTCATGAGTGTCTTCAGCCATGAGGTGTCCATAAGGTGCCCGCTCTGACCTCTGCGGGACCTGCCTGCAGTCTACTTCGCCAGTTGTGCTTTTGTGCTATTTCTGAGTTTTCACTTTGTTCTGAAGGGTTATCTACAAATAGAGAAAAAAAAACTCATAAAGATTTTTCATTGTGAGCTTAACCTAGTGACGGATAGTGTTGGATTAAGGCTTGGTGAGCTACGGTCAGCAGCAGTAACAGGTGTGTAAGCATAGGTTACCAGCGGGGTAATTTCTCCCTCTGTGATCTGCCTTAACTCTTCCATACAAGAACAGGAGACTGTTAAGCCAGGCACAGTGGTGCCGGCCTGTGGTCCCAGCATGCCGAGAGGCTGAGGCTGGGGGACCACGAGTTCGACCAGCTTGGCCGACATAGGGAAACTCAGTGTCCACACCAATAACAGATGATGGGTCAGGGCCTAAGCTCAGGTTGAAGGCCTGAACCCAGCCCCGGCATGACCAGCTAAGTAAACGAGAACATGGATATTGAAGGTGTTGTGTTACAAAGCAACTTTGTCAGTCTGATGTGTTAATGTTACAGTCTAATAAAAATGTAAGCAAGTAGTATACAGCCCCAAAACCGGAATCTGACAGTGCCTTTGCTGCTCAGCCCCATGCCGAAGCCTTGGTAACTCTTTGCTCCATACCGTCAAAGGTTATTTTAAGAAAATTAAAATATTGGATAGAATATCATTATTTTTGCTTTTCTATCCATTTTAGCTAAAATTATATAGAACACTTTCCTCATACGTTCTTATGCCTGTTACATGTTCTTTAAAATCATATTGAGGTATATTTATAACTGCTTATCAGCTGGCTTTGTCAGAACATATCCTGGCTTTATTTAAGCATTATAACTGTTTCTAAGTCAGCGCCTTTCTCCATAACACTTGTTGCACCCTGTCTTTCCTTTCCTTCATTAGGCCTGCTGTGTTTTCAAGGTCTCAGGCAGTTTTTTATTGATGGGACAAAGTACCCAGCACTCACAGTTTCACGGAGGAGACGGGTATTTGGCTCACGGTTTTGTAGCAGATTCAGTCTGTGGTTGTCTGGCTCCAAGGAGAAGGGCGTGATGGAAAGGCAGCTGGCCACCCGCTGGCGGCAGCAGAGAAAGGGGAGGAGCCACTTACCACCTGGCCCCACCCCCAGACGAGAGGCGTGGCGATCTAGACCCTAGCATCATGACTGTAAGGGCCGTGGAAGTGGAAGGCAGGAAGCTCAGATGTTTCTCGTGCTTAGCACGCTGGAGGCGATGGGGTCTCCACGCCGTGTCCCTCACTGGGGTCTCAGTCCTGCCTCACCCGTGCCCGGCTTCACTTTACAGCTGTCATTTTTATCATTCTTGTCATGCAAATAAAAGTGACTTTGGGATTCCCACTGGGGAAAGCCAGGAGCTGGGTCTTGGTGGTCTCCTGTGGTGTGGTCACCCCAACTCCGTGCCCCCCACAGGCCATTCTGTACATGCCCGACGTGACATCCCACTTTCCTCCAGACCCCGGCCCCCGTGGCTCTCCCCCAGGCAGCCGGGGCCAACAGCACCGACAGCCCCCACCGAGCTGTCCGGCCTTCATTCTCCTCCGTCTAGCTGGGCACATTCGTGTGTGGGGGTGTGGGTATGTGGGTGTGTGTGAGATACAGGGGACCAAGCCTCACACTGAGCTACACCCCCAGCCCATTTTTTTTATTTTGGATTTTAGATAGGGTCTCGCTAAGTTGCTAAGTTGTCCTCCAGCTTGTGACCCTCATGCCTCAGCCTCCCAGAGTGCTAGGACCGCAGACCTGTGCCACCGGCCCGGCTTGGGGGCGTGTTCTCCTTCCTCCTGCTCCTGTGCTGTGCTGGTGCCCGGGCTAATTAAGCTGTGCGGTGCCCCAGACACGCAGTGCCCTTACCTACTGACGTTCCAGCCGGCCCCACACGCCGCTCACAAGGCCGCTCCGCCCAGTTGGTGTTGGGCAGGAGGGAAGTGTGTCTCAGGAAAATGAGGGGAAGCTCGTGAGAAGGAAATGAGTGCCGTGGATCTGCCGTGCCACCCCTCCCCCGCGACGCGGATCGGCCGTGCTGGCCCGGTCCACCCTGGGGGCACTGCCCGGCAGATTGCTAGAATGGCAGAATCTCCCACCTACCCCCAGACCTTGCGAAGCAGAGACCCTGCTGTCTGTCCAGAGCTCACATAGTCCGATGTTGCCCTGGGGCAGCCAGCTGAGGACACAGCTCAATCCAGTAGGCCTGCAGAGGGCGCCCGTGAGCAAGAAACTGCACAGGCTTGGACCAGCAGCCGCTCCCCTGGCCCTGGGACCCATCCTGGAGCCGAGGATAATGGAGGCGTTTCCACATCTCTTGGTCTCCCGCAGAACAGCGCTTTGGCTCACCAGAGAGTCCAGGAATGCAGGTTCTGTTATAAAGCTGAAGTTAGCATTTCCCTGACTCTGAGCTGTGTGAGGTTTTTTTTTCTAAATTAGAAACAACGCATCATTGCAGCTGTTCACAATTTTAATAGCAGTTTTTGTCCCCCGCCCCCATTTTTTATGAGTTAAACAGCAGCAGGGCCATCTGTCTGCTCCTTAAATAAAATAGGAGTTTAAGAACTTACCTCATGGCTTTAAGTAATCCCATACCGGATCAGAGAAAGGCAGGGGGGTAAGGAAACCCTTACACAGGGCAGCTATTCACACATCTTTAAAGAAAAAGAACAGGCTGAGGGCTGCGTGGTCACAAAAGGCCTCTCATTCCCGTCTGCTTGCTACAAAAGTGTACTAGAAGCTTCCTTCGGATTCCCAGGCCTCACATGACTGCTCTTCTCTCTTGGGCCCAGGAGTGAGCTTGCTGATCCCTGCTGGAGCGGTTCCCCAGGGCCGAGTCTACGAAATGTACGTGACCGTGCACAGGAAGGACGGTATGAGGTGAGGAGCTTCCTGGGAGCGTGAGATGTTACCAGTGCCTCTGTGAGGAGAATCGGACAGTGGGTGTGGCCACATTGCCGGGGTGGTGGGGTGGGGAGAGTAGCTGCACGTGAGATCCACAGGATGGCCCCAGAGACGTGTGGATGAGCAGAGACGCTGACCTCACGTGGCCTGCCTCTGACACGCAGGCCATTCCCGTCATAGGGTGGAAGGTCACTGCAGATGGCCTGCCCCTTACCCCCGACAGCCCAGCCCGGGTCCGGAGCCACTTTCTCTTCTGTGGCTGATCCTTTCGGAAGGGTTTCCAGTGCCTGCTACATTCAGCATTCACGCATCCCCCCTCAGGCCTTCCGGGTGCGTCTGGGGTGATGGAAGCCAGGCAGAATCAAACGCCTGGGTTGCAGATGTGTTTGTGTTGTGATGACGAAGGTTTTGTTTATGGTGGTGGTGATTTGACTTGCCTTGGTTTGGTCTTGGTATTGAGGATCAAGCCCAGCGCCTTTGTAGTGAGCTATATCCCTGTGTTTTAATTTTTTTGTGAGTCAGGGTCTCACCAAGTTGAAGTTGCCCAGGCTTGAACGTGGAATCCTCTTGCCTCGGCCTCCTGGAGTGCTGGGTCACAGGCCTGTGTTACCATGGCCTACCAAGATGGAGTTATCTTTGGTAAAGCCAACGAGGGGCGTTTAGGAGTCCTGCACTCCCTGGCCTGTGACCAGCGGGTGCGTTTCTGGGGGAGTTCTCATGCCTGATGTGTATGTGGAGCAGGGCTTCAGAAGGAAGCCGAGGTCTCCAGAGGAAGGAGACTGGGGGAAGGGGGCGTCCGCGAGGATCCTCGCTTGTCCCAGGGCAGAGGCCTCGGCACTCCGCCCTGACCTGGGCACGGAGCCCAGCGACCCACGCACAGCGAGGTGACCGTCACCCTGCATCATACCTGCCCTCATCCTCTAAAAAACAAGCGATCCGTTTTCAGTCTTGTTTCTCGGCGGCTGGCAGGCTCCTGAGTGGCGCGCAGGTGGAGGTGCTGGTATTTATAATCACCGCGACCCAGAACTTTTATTTTTCCTCCTGGGGTGTCACTTTCACCTACACAAACAAGAGCCAGACCAGAGAATAATGAAATCCCCTCAGCATTATTCATGCCTTAAACCTGAGTAAAGAGGGACCACCGAAAGGTGTGTATTGACCTACATCAAATATTCATTTTTTTACATTCCCAATGCAAAGCAGTGCTCACACTCTCGGCTCACCCAAGAAAAAACGCAGACCAAGTCCAGGGTCCCTTAGTTCCATTTCATTGTACGTATCTCTTTATGTGTCCGGAGCCGGGGTTCACATTAGGTGTGTCCCCAACCCGAGGCCTCCGCCGATGATGAGGGTGTTTCCGTGGGACAGCACCGAGGTCCGCCGGGAGAAGCTCCAGTTCCCCTTGGCCACTGGCCCTTAGCTTTGGCTGAGACCAAGAATCCGCTCAGAAGTGGGTTGGAGTGGAAGAACACAGGCACTCCCATGATCCTCTGGTTTACCTTCCCATGGTGCACTTGGTCCCCTAACCAGGAAAACTGTACCTTAGAGATGAAGGAAAGAAAAAACAGGGCCTGAAGTTGATAGAACTAGACACTTGTGCTTTTGGGTCCCCTGCCACGGGCAGTAAGGGCAAGGAGAGGGTAGGGTGGTCGCCACTCTGTCCACCCTGTGATGTCAGGCATGCCAGACCACGCCTTCGAGTGGGGTGTGTGTCAGAGGAGGAGCCAACAGGATGATCGCAGTCCAGAGAAAGGAAAAGTCTCATCACTGCTGATTGTCCTGTGAACTAGGTTCATTTTTCGTGTGAAAGCGCAGTGACAAGAACACACTTGAGAACAAGAGTTCCCGCACCCCCAGGCCCCAGGCCTATGCGGGTCTGAAGCAGGGAGGAGTGGGTGGGCCAGGAAGTGGGGCCTCATCTGGGTGGACAGCCACTCCCCACTATTCCCACTACAGCCCCAGTCCCACCTCCTGCCCGATCGACAGCCGCAGGAGACTGTCGTGGGAGCACAAACTCTGCCATGAGCCACACAGACGAGGCATCCGCGTTGCGCGCTCCTTGTGAGAATGCAACGCCCTGTGCTGTGAGTTTAGTGCGGGGAAGTGGCTGCGAGCACAGGTTAACAGTAGCGGGGAGGCTTTACTGCCCAAAGAGCATCAGAAATCCATGGCTCGCAGACTCACCAAGACCCTAACAGGGAGAGAACGGTGGTGACAGCCACGCTACGCCTGGGCTCAGGGTCCACGGGGCAGTGCCCCACAATGCAGTTCAGCGGTCTCTGGTGGCCGACACTCCCGACTGGGACACTCCCCGCCCTCCCACGGAAAAGCCGTCCTCCGCAGAGCCAAGCCCTGGTGCCCACACGGGACTGCTGCTGTGGACACTAGTGACAGCACACGGGTGGTGGCCGTGGGCCCCACAGGCTCCTCGTCCCGTGGTCCTGTGGGCAGCTCTGCCTGATCTGAAGTCCCCACGGAAAGGCCTCTCAGCCAGGAGGCCACAGCTGTGCAGCCAGGGGCGGAGTTCAGACCCGGGCCTGGTGGCCCCGGAGCCACTCTGGGTGCTGACGTCCCTCCTCGCACGGCCCGGCGCATCCAGCCTGTCCCGACTGCATTTTCTTTAGGCACTTAACAACTTTAAAATGAAACTACACCTGGCGATCAGCAGTTTCTTCCCCGGAGTGAATTGTTTTTGCTGGCGTGTACCGGCGGTACAGGGTGGCTGCATTCGCCGTGGGGACGTGGTGCACGCAGGCGTCTGTGGACCCACTGTCGGCGGCTCCGTGGAGAGTTTTCTTTGGCTCCCCTCTCTTTTTCTTTCGTTTTCAGGTGGTCCTGGGCATTGACCGGCCCCAGGCCTCCATGCCATGTGACCTCCTCAGACCATCTTCCGTTTTCATTTTGAGGCAAGGTCTCACCAAGGCGCTGAGGGGCCTGCGCAGGGCTTGCACGCGCAGTCCTCCTGCCCCGGCCTCCCAGGGAAGGCGTTTGCAGAGCTTCCCGGGAGCGTGACAGTTGTTCCCCGGGAGGAGCCGGGTGAGGACGCCGGAAGCGTGCGCGTGCCTGATGACCCTCATTCTCTGCCTCGTCCTCACAGGGTGCTGTGGGGACAGGCCCCCCTCACCCGGCCCAGCTGTGGGTTTGTTTGGGTCTTTTTGAGACAGGGTCTTACTCTGTAGGCCAGGCTGGTCCTGAACTCCCCCAGCTGCCCTCAAACTCATGGCAGTCCTCCTGCCTCAGCTTCCCCAGTGGATCCTCAGTGTGAATTGTTAATGCAAAGAACGAGTGTTTGTGAGGATGAGTAGTGGACCGTGGCAAAAGAGCACCTCAGGAATGGAAGGGCAGGCGTGTCCAGGCGGAGGGGGCGTTGGCCGGGCTGACACCGGACCGGAAATGGGAACGTAAAGGGAGAGCCGTGCGAACAGACGGCTGGATGGGCCACCTGCGGGAGGCTGCCATGTTCTAACGGGTGACATCTTGTGGAAAGGGTTCGAGGTGTGAGTTCACAGGAGCTAGAGCCATCACACAAAACCCGCTGGACAGAAGCAGTCCGGGTGTACAGAGATGAGGGGAGCAAGCCCCTACGGTGGGACCCGCACAGGGGTGGGCTTTACTTTAGCATAGCATTGTTGTTTGGAATTTTATAAAAAGTAGTTGGGGTCATTTTTCCATGAGGCTCAGAGATGTTCCTGCTTCTAGGTAGAGAATCCTTTTGCCTCCGTGAGTCCCAGGTTCCGTGTTTGGAAGGAACGACTCTCAAAACGCTTCGGGGGAGCCAGGCATGGTGCACGCAGTCTGGGAGGCTGAGGAGGAGGATTATGAAGTCAAGCCCAGCCACGCAACTCCTGACCTAGTGAGACTCTGTCTCAAACAGTCAGAAGGGGCTGGGGCTATAGCAGCCTGAGGGTCCCCGGAGCCAGAACAAACACGGATCAGGGAGGAGAGGTGCCGGGAGCCTGTGTGTGGAAGGAAGTCTCACTGTCTTATGATTCCAAGCCAAGTTGTGAAGTAGGATTTATTCAAGTCCATTTGTACTTACAAAAAAAGCACTTCAGGTGGCTTATAAAAGCACTTTCCTACCTGTAAGTCCAGCACCTTGGGAGGCCGAGGCAGGAGGATCACAAGTTTAAGCCCAGGAGAGCAACTTAGCAACTTAGAAAGACTCGTCTCAAGATCAAAAATTAAACAAAAAAGAAAAATAAAGAGATGGGAAAAAAGAACCTCGGGAAAATAAATGTATAAACACTAAGGTAAAGCCAGGTGGGAAGTTAGAATCTAAAGAACTTGCTGTGCTTCCCTGCACGGTTGTGGGGACCAGTCATGAAGTGACAGTTCTGAAGCTTCCAGAAAGGGAACACGGGAAGCCACAGGATCCACCTGTCTGTGAAAAAGAACAGACGTGCTGGCAGCAGCTCTGTTTCCCAGCTTTCCTCTCTTCCTTCCTCTTGTTATTTCGTTTCATTTTGTCTTGAGACAGGCTCTCCCTCGGTAGCCCAGGCTGATCCTGAACTCACTTCGGAGGTCAGGCTAACCTTGGCCTCAAAGCCATCCTCCTGCCTCAGCCTCGGCCTCCCTCCCTGGTGCTGGGACTGTCCATGGAGCACGCCAGCCCGTCCAGCCTAATGGGGTGCTAGGGAATCGAACCCAGGGATCTGAACACAAGGCAGGAGTCTCCCCAGTGCAGGCCCATGCCACTCAGAGCACCGTGCTGCCCGTGTGGCTCAATCAGAACAGACTTTGCCGTGAGGGCAGAAGTGACTCGCCCCTCACGGTGGCAGCCATAAGTTTCTTTGCCCAACTGGGCAGTTGATAGGAGGCACACTGGGCAGTCCTCGCCGTGCAGGTACTTCCAGCTTTTTGTTTTTCGGGACGGGTGAGCGTTAGAGTGAGCCGGCCATGCCAGGGGCCTGCCAGAGACCCCTGCGTCCACAGACCGGTGCCTCCTGTCACGGGTGGCGTCAGAGGAGAAGGGCGACACAGCCTGGGTTTTGCTCTAGCAGATCAGACCCAGAGGCCCCATGTGTGTACCCCACATGCACCACGGTGTGATAGGAATAAACAATTCCTGCTTGACATCCATGTGGGGCCGGGTGGTGCGGGCCAGTCATCTCAGCACTCTGGGAGGCTGAAGCAGGAAGATCTCAAGCTTGACCCCAGCCTGGACAACTTAAGGAGAACCTGACTGCGTTAATAAATTGTTTTGGCTGAGAATCAAAAGCGAAAGTAGCCTGGGAACGCAGCTCCGTGCGAAGGCCCTGGGCTTGATCCCTGGGACCATGAAGAAAGAGAAATAAAAAAGAAAGATAAAAATGAAAGGCATGTAGCTTCTGCGGACTCGCCGGTGTCCTCTGGCAAGTATGCTGACGTCTCCAGGTGCCCTTTCCCCTGCAGGGAGAGGCGGTGGGAATACTCATCCCAGCCGGCTTCCGGGCGCGCCGTAAGCACCCATTCAAGTCACTTCTGGGCGAGTTTTGTGAATCATGCATTTGGGGGCAGAAGTTCTCTCCCTGGTAACAGCAAGCAAAGAGAAACAAAACTTACTAGGGAAGGAACCTGCTCCCTGTGGGTGGTGTCCAGGGCCTAGAGGGAGGGACATGGACATCTCCCTACTGGACGCTGAACAATTTGCAAAGTTCTAATCACTGGCCATTGCGGAGTTTCAATAACTGCTTCTTCCGCCCCAGCTCAGGCTCAGTCTTAGTGTTTATTTCCATGTCGTTGAGAGTAATATTAACAGGCTGTTGGTTCTCAAATAGCTTAAGTAATGGATCAGACACAGAGACACAGAGTTCTTTCTAAATTTCATTCTACTGTTTTGTTTTATGTATTTTAATAACCTCCCTTTATGTAAATAAAGAAATATGAGTTTAGACACCCTGATCTTGAATGTCACTGAGGCAAATCTCACCTGAGTCCCTCACACACACACACACACACACACATATATGTATGTATGTATGTATTATACCTACATACACACACGTACATATATATTATCCTTATTTTTTCTTTGTTTTTCACCACATTGCAATTTCCAGTTCTCTTCCCTATTCACCATGTTGTTGCGCCCCCCTTGTTAATAAATTATTCTAGAACCCACTACCCCTCCCTCTCCCTCTTCCGTGCTGTCCCCCTCCAAGCACAGAAGCCAGGGGAGCCAGGAGGGGACCTTCTGTTCTACCTCAGTAACAAGGGGACCCTCCCTCTTCCCACAGGCCGGCTTCAGAGACAGAAGGCCCCAGTCCCCAACCCCATCACAAGAGCCACTGGAAACGGCTCTCACCTTTGCACCCTTCCTTACGGTTTTAATGCGCACCTCTCCTGGTGCACTTGTGAAAGGTAGGACTTAGGCTCAGGAAAATGCAATCATCAGAGGCTTTGGATTTGTTTTGCTTTCTCCCGTGGCAGCAAAAGTAGAATGAAGGGATCATAAAGTCACTGCCCGAGGCAGAGACTTAACCCTGAGGCAGGGGACGCAAAGCCCCACTTGTGTGGTGAGAGACTGAACTTCAGGCTGTGGAGAAGGATGACAGCGAGATTTAAGAGAAAATGGAAACTTAAGTAGTGAGGTCTCACGCTGGGATGATAACCCCACGGTCCCAAATCAAGGACGTTTCCAATAGCTAGAAAACTTGGGGTGTGAAGATGGAAACTTTGTTGTTAATTTGTTGAGTTCAGTGTCAGTGACGTTACTGGACATCCACAGCCGCTATGGGAGAAATGTTTACCTCCCAGTTTCAGGAGGTCTCTGTCCATTCATGGCCAGCCAGCAGTGGCCAGAAGGATCTGGCCGAGGACCTCGTTGGAGGAAAGCTGTTGATCCCACGGCTGACAGCAGCGTGTGAGAGCAGGGGCGGAGCCAGCGTACACCCCTCCAGGCCAGCTCCCTGTGATCCACGCCTTCTGGGTCAGCCCCACCTCTCAACAGCACATGAGATGAGTGGGTGAACTCGCCTGACTGAATCATCTTCCATACATGAGGCTCTTGAGGACATCGGGATCCAAACCCCAGCCAGAGTGGAGGTGATACTGAGAGACTAATTGTGGGCGAAGCTTGTCTGGGGTTTCTAAAGAGCAGGAAGGCAGAGACACAGGTTGGTGAGATGCTGGTGCCACTTCAGCGGGAAAGAGGGAGCAGTGGCAGCCAGAGCGCATGCATGTCACGCCTGACCAGGCGCGGGGGCCCAGGCCTGAAATCGCAGCACTGATGCAGGCCGAGGCAGGGCGAGGCAGGGAGGGGCACCTTAGTGAGACCTTGCCACAAAGTCTAAAAAATAAATAAATAAAAAGGGATAAGGTATCAGCTCGGCACAGAGGCCCTAGGTTCAGTCCCCAGCACCTCAAATAGAATAAAATAAAATAATAAAGAATTTTTTAAGTGCCAAGCTTTTATCCAGTTTTTGGAGCAGATCATTGTCAACCAGGGAAGCTCTTACCTCTGACCTTACCCATCAGACTTCATGGTGATTGGTGGTTTTATGACTGCTCACAGGGGACACAGGCTCTTGGGTCGGAGGCCAGAGACAGTTTATTACTCACAATAATAACAGTATCCCTAATATCATCATTTTAGTGCTGCTTTCTTGAGCCCAAGTTCCCAAAGGGTGACAGAGAAGGTCAGGAGATGTTCACAGAGTTAATAGCTGCTTCCCAGTAAAGACCTCCTAGCTGAGGAGATCTGAATCTTTTTTGTTTGTTTGTTTTTAATATTGAGAAGCAGACATAGTATACTGGTAGTATATTGAGAACTAGTAGTACACTGAGAAGTTGCTCCAAAGCAAACATTCTTCCAAGGTGGCTACTCCATGACATCCTGGAAGAGCCATGAGCATGTGGGAGCACTGGAGGTCCTAGAGGACGGGCTTCCAGCACAGTCAGTTGGGGGGAGCAGCAGCTGTGATTCCTCAGTGAGTGTCAAGTGAGGGCAAGCCATGGATATAAACTGACTTCGGGATAATGTAGTAGGTAATATGCAAACTATATTTAAAGACTAGAGATAAGATCAAATGTCAAATGGCCACTGCAGTCATAAAAAGCTGATAAGTTCTTTATAATGTCCACGTGAATGAGACGGACACCAGTGGGACAGTGCACATTTTCATGGACTGACACACCACGGAGCTAAGTACCTCAGAAATCTTGCAGGTAGATAGGAGAGGGGTTACAGGTGGTATTTTTGCAAAGTCCTTTGTCTTCGCCTTATTCTTATGTTAGGATGGTGTCAGCAATTCTCTTGAGACCATAAATGACAGGTATATCCAAGGTAGGGACCATAATGGACTAGGAAAGGTAATCCGTATTTGGAGGAAGGCATGGCATTAAGAAATTTCCCTTGGGTGTATTAGGATAAAATAAGTAGTGAAATACAAGTGTGCGTGTGTGTGTGTAGCTGGTCTAAAAGCCATCATTATAAGCAGAACTATTGATACGTTAACTAACGCTAAGAGCCATTCAAGTTAGAATAGTCAGAGTGGCTGGCTTTAGCCAAGGACCAAGCCCCCAGATCTCCGCATCACGTGTCTCTTCCTCCCCCTCTGGAGCTGGCTGCTGAATGGTGTTTACAAGTCATTGCTTGATGGAGAATTACCCAGGGTGGCAATTTCGTGAGGCCTGGCTTACATCTATATTATTCCAAGTCAAAGAAAAACCATATTCCTCCTGTAGTGTCTGCTTGAGTATTGGGCCCATCTCAGGATGCCCAGATGCAGCGAGGACACTGAAGCAGTGACAGGCAGTCATGTGAACGTGATTAAGGAAACTGGGACCTATGCCTTGTCAGCTGATGTTGAACCAAAAAATGAGGATGTTGGGTCTGTAATAAAGAAGATTCTAAATTCCGTGTTAATGTCTAGGTCTATGAAACACAGGGGCCAGAGAGCAGCCCAGAGGTCTGCAGAGGAAATCGTCAGGAAGGCAGAGCGTAAACATTCCGGTTAAGGGCAGTTTGTGAATCAGAGGACGTAATGAAGGAGGTGTCCCTGTGGTAGACGAGGATGGTAATCTTGGGTGTATCCAGGGTCCAAATCGCACGTCAGCCATGGTGTAGCGCGGCTCCGGCTTTGGATGGAGGGTGGGGTGCACAGTGACCCCTTAAGACCCTCCCAAAAGTCTACAGATTGGCTCTTTTGATCTGTAGCTTAAGAAATGTCATTGTCCCAGGGTTTGTCCCAGCACTCACCAGCACTTGCAGGTTGTGAAACTTGAGGCCATTGGCTCAACCCCTTTGGCGTGACTTCCTTCCCCTTGCCTTGATGGGTTGGATTGGTTTCTCTGTTCACTTGTTGGTTTCATTTTTGTTAGGGATAAAGTTATAAGGCAGCATTTAAAAATTATAGAACAAATTACAGAATTTGGATCTTCGTGGTTCTTTTTGCCCACACATGAAATCTCATTTTAGTCAGCTCTAGAGAGACATTTCTGTATTGTTACTGGTCATATTTGAAAGAATGAATCTGCAGCTCTACTAGCCTGAGTTATTCCTGAAAGTCATTTGGACTAAGTTTAGCTCTAGGGTGTCCTCATTCTGAAGTGATGTGTTTTTGAAGTATTTTTCAAGTTGGGTCTAAAAACACAAAAGTATTTAAAACCCTGTGAGACCAGTAGCAAGTCTTATGACGAAGCTGGTTATGTAACATCCCAAGGACACCTGAAAGCGTCTACAGGAGTTCAGAGAAAGCTACCAAAGGCAGACCTGCCTGCCAGGAAGGGATCAAAGGGATGCTGGCAAATTCGTTGTTATCCCGAAGACCCCCAATGTCATAACATCAAAGAAATCAAAGTCTTAGTGTTAAGAGCGTGTCTGCCCGGTTATTTTTGTCTCCCCCTCCGCTTCAAAATAAGAGCTCCAAGAGATACCAACAGGAGCTGTTGGCCCAACTTTAGATCTCAGATCTCGGTGAGTACATGACATCTAAGTGCCCTGGAAATGTCACTGAGGTGGTCCTCTGCTCCCCCACCAGGCCACCCACGGAGGACTCGCAGACCCTCCTGACGCCCGTGGTGAGCTGCGGGCCCCCGGGGGCCATGCTGACACGCCCCGTTGTGCTCACCCTGCACCACTGCGCAGACCCCAACACGGAGGACTGGAAAATCCAGCTGAAGAACCAGGCCGCCCAAGGACAGTGGGAGGTGAGGAGGCCCTGGGGGGACACAACTGGAGTCCACAGCAGGTGAAGTGGCCGGAGGCCTTTAGTTCTAGAACAGCCCTGTGGAGCTGTAGCTCCCACGCAGCGGGAGAGACGGGCGGGCACCGGTTCCTGGGCTCCACCGGATGGTGGCTCCGTGTCCACCCTGCGTGAGGATCCCCAGCTGGACCGGGTGCGGGTGCGCTTCACTGAGGGCTGCCTGCACGCCCCTCCCTCTGTGCCCTCTCAGCCCCCCCGCCCCACATTCTCTTCCGTCTCCACAAAGTCCACTACTCACTTTGCTCTTAATTAATGTTCTGAATTTCTCATGGGAAAGAAACCATGCAATGTGATATCCAGGTGAATATCACCTGGATCAGAAAACGTTGGCTACTTACCTGCCAACACAGACTGGACACAGCTTGTGGGAGCCTAGTGCAGGTGATAGGAGAACAGGCATGCAGAATGTCACAGAATGAGGGCGCGGGCACCTTACCTTTGTGTGGTAGTCGCCAGCATAACTTTTTAAGATCAGTGCCTTAAATTGGTCCTTTTGCTTACAGCAGATCCCTTCACTGAAATAATTATAAAAAGTATATAACAGCTGGGCCTGGTGGCACATGCCTATAATTCCAGTACTCAGGAAGCTGAGGCAGGAGGATTGCAGTGATTTCCATGCCAGCCTGGGCTACATAGTGAGTTCAGGACCATCCAGGACAACAGAACAAGACCCTGTCTCGAAAGAAAGAAAGAGAAAGAAAGAAAGAGCGAGCGAGCGGGCTATATAACATCATAAAGTGTAATTTGTGATTTCTTAAGAGTTATTTTTCTGTCAGGGAAGAGATTTCTAATGTTGTACGTGAAGATTTAAGTCCCCAATATTTTTTAGGAAAACCTAAATATAGCAGAGCTCAGGACATCCTGAACCAGACTTTGCTCCCTGTGGCTGTCCAGAGTGTTCCTCTTTGCCACAGGTCTAATATCTAGGGCCAGAGCCTAGGGATTTCTCAGAGACTTGGCCAAATGTAACCAGATCTCACACTAATTTCACTTCAGCATTAAGCTATTTGCATAGAAACCACCCAGAGTCTCCTCCCAAATGTGCATGAGACCCTGCCCAGTTCCAGTGGGTGGGAAAGCAAGAAGCATCAGGACCCAGAGAGAGGAGGAGGGTAGGCGACAGTCCTTACAGCACGATGTGGCCACCCCCTGGCGGCTGGACCATGCAGGAGGCTTCTGTGACACGCCCTCACTGGGCAATCCTGGGGCTCCTGCTCCGGCCAAGGTGACACAGGCCCATGGCTAGGCTTCAGTTCTCCCTCATGAAACTGTATCTTAAATTTGAAGTAGTTAAAAGCTAGAAGATTCCACATTTTAAAAATCGGATCTTGCAGCGTCTCTAGGGGAACGTAAGTCTCCAGGGCACTGGGCCTGGGTTGGATTCTCCCCGCCCCAGGTCAGAGCTGAGCTCTTCGGGGAGCATGTGCTCTGCCTGGCCACAGTCTCCACCCACCCTGTTACCTCCCACCTGGCCAGCTTCATGTGTCTCCCTGCCTGCTTCCCAGAAGACCCAGGACCCGGAATTCTCACCCTTACCTTAGGAACTCTAGGACAGATCATTCTGATTATTTGTGCTGCGGCTTGAGCCACTTGGATAAACCAAAGCCTGATTGAATTGATAACAGTTTTTACCCATAGCTTCTACTTGTTTTTATTTGTACTAAATATTTCAACGTTTCAGAGTAGATTGCTTGATTAATTAATCAGACATAAGGAAAACACATTAGGGAGGCAGCACCCGCCCTGTCTGGCCTTCCGTGGGGTCGGGCTAGGCAGCCGAGGCGCCGGCAGTGCAGGAGTATGGGGTTGGATGACACCCTCATTCTCCAAATCTCCTCCAGTGCATAGACTGTTGGGGCAAAGCGCCATTCTGTAAGGACACGGCTGTAAATTATTACTTTCAGATTAAGTAAGAAATTTAGAGATGAAAATACTAAGTTCTCAGAGGCAGACAATAAGCTCAAATATACTGAAGTTAAAACGATCATTTGGGGCTGGAGGGGTAGCTCAGGGTTTGGAGCAACAGCCTCGTATGCGCAAGGCTCGGGATTCAATTCCCCAGCACCACATAAAATAATTGATCCAGCGTGGAGGCGCACACCTGTAATCCCAGCACCCGGGAGGCTGAGGCAGGAGAATCGTGGTGAACTTGAGGCCAGTCTAGGCTAGAGTGGGTTAAGGATGAGCCTGTACTACATACAGAGCAAGACCCACTCTCGAAAAAAGTCATTTATTAATGTCCTAGGCTTTCATATGGATTTCCATAAGATCATAAAACTAAAGAGCTTCTGCCCAACAACCTTCATTTGTACGTAGGCAGGGTTAGGAAGAGAGCGAATGACCCAGAGCAGGAACACAGGGCTGGCCGAGCCCAAGAAAGGGGGAAGGAAGGGCCCTCAGAGCCAGAGAGGAGATCCCGCCCCACGTACCCCACCCCCTGAGTGGCTGCTGGTGCCGTGGGAGGTGGCTCAGTAGAGGACCGTCCTTCCTGTCCCCAGGATGTGGTGGTGGTGGGAGAGGAGAACTTCACGACGCCCTGCTACATCCAGCTGGACGCCAAGGCATGCCACATCCTCACGGAGCACCTGAGTACCTACGCCCTGGTCGGGCAGTCCATGAACAAAGCAGCCGCCAGGCGCCTCAAGCTGGCCATCTTTGGTCCCCTGTGCTGCTCCTCCCTGGAGTACAGCATCCGAGTCTACTGCCTGGATGACACACAGGACGCCTTGAAGGTAAGTGGCCCCCGCCGGTCCCCTCCTCACCTCCCCGGATGCCAGGCTGTGGGGCGGCCACACATGGAGACCCGTGTGTGCGTGTGTGTGTGCGCAGGTGTGTGGCACCAGGTCTGTATCCACAGGATGCAGAGGGCAGACCCTTCCCCAGCCCGTGCTGGTTTCTTTCGGCCATTCCTCCTTGGAGGGCAGGGCTACTCCCGTCACCTTCCTGGATTTCTTCTGATGCGCAATGTGGGAAACTCCAGCCATGGCAAGGACTTGGCGTCCATGTTTATCTGGCTGTACTGTTCCAATGAAAGAAACTGGCGTGACCGCTCCCGCCCTGTGCTCTACTTGTGATCTGCTTCACTGCCCTGTGTCCCCATGCACTGATGAGGGCTGGGACCACAGCTGCTGATATGCAGGGTAGCTGGGCTCCATTCCCATTGTGCCTGTGGTCACTCATAGCCTCCCATTGGGAAGCTTGGAGGGATGTCACAGGGGACTTGGAGGGAGGGAGCCATGATGGCATGGAGGAAGGACAGGCATGTGCCAGGGATGAGAGGATGGGGGCCAGACCTCAGAGACCCCAGCTCTGTCTAGGGCAGGAGGGAAGGCCTCGTACTGGTTGGAGGAAATCTCAGAGGGCGCTAACATTTGAGATTGGCCCTAACGGAAAATCAGCGGTGCAGGGTGAATGCAAGATTTCTAGGTGGAGGGGACAGGATGGAGGAATATGGAGGTGGCCCATCAGTGACGGTCGGTGACAAGGGCCTGCTCCGGGGGACCTTCCCTGTCAGAGATGAGTTGAGATTCATTCTGTTGTGTTTATGGAAACAGAAGAGGTTTAAACAGAGGAAGGACACACTTGGAAATGTGCGTTAGTGGTAGAGAGCGCAATGAAGTACCACTCTGCCACAAAGAAGGATACGTCCACGTCATTTACCGGAAAGTGAGGCACCTCGAGCCCGTGCTGCTTGGGGAATCAGACTCAGGTTCAGTACCACATGGCGTCTCTCATGTGAGAAGCCCAAAGTACGAGTAACTGAAAGAGCAAAGTAAAGTTAGAGTCTAGGAACAGGGTGGCAGACTCTGGAGCTGGGAGGGGGACCTAGGGCTGAAGGCGGAGGAGGGCCAGGGGAGGGCGCATGACAGTGACGCTGAATTGCTTTGAGTGTGTGTGTCGTGCGCGCAGGTGTTTATTTAGAAGAATGCTGTTGTCTCCAGTTGTTTGAGTGGCACCTTTTGTTTGTGTTGTAGTTGATTTCTGGTTTTATTCCACTGTGATCTGACAGAGTGCACGGGGTCAAATCAGTTTTCTTGTATCTGTTGAGACTTGTTTTATGGCTTGGAGTGTGGTCTGTTTTGGAGAATGTTCTGTGGGCAGCTAAGAAGAATGTGTATTCTGTTGATTTTGGACTAAAAACTCTGTCTATGTCTGTCAGATCCATTTCTTCCAAGGTGTAGTTCACATCTGTTATGTCTTTGCTGATTTTGTGTCATGACCTGTCCTCTTGGGAGAGTTGGGTATGAAATTCCCCCACTAGTACAGAGTTAAAGTCTGTTTTTTGAAGTCCAGTAGCTTTAGTTTTACGTAGTTGGGTGCACCAATATTTGGGACATAAATGTTTACGATTGTCAGCTCTTTCTTACTGGTTTCTTCCCTTTATGAGCATCAAGTGACCTTCTTTGTCCCTTTTGACAAGCTTTGGTTTAAAGTCTACTTTGTCAGTAAAGAGAATTGAAATTCCAGATTTTTTTTTTTTGTCACCGAACTGGTGAAAAATGGAACTCTAGCCTTTCACCTTGAATCTATGTTTGTCTCCATGTTTGAAATGAGGTTCTTGCAAGTAACATATGGTCGAATCAATTTTATCCTTAAATGCCGGTGACCTTAACTGACCAACCAGAAGACATAGATTGGCTAAGTGGTATAGACATTTATAAACGCTCAGGATCTGGGATCCAGCCCTGAGCCTGAAACAGCCTGAATGCTGGATGAGGCTTCGTTGCACCTCAAGGCTGTGTCGTGACTCAGAGCAGCCTGAGTCCCAGCCACAGTGAGCGGCTGCCCTGCACACCAGAGAGGCCACTAGCGCCGTGGGGTCTGCACACAGGCAGCCCGGCACTGGAGCCCTGGGAGCCTTCGTCCTGACCTTGTGCCCTCGGGCGCCTGCCCTGGTGACGCCCCCAGCTGGCCGCCCCTGGCCACCTCTTGCGCAGCCAGGGTGCCCGCCAGCCTCCTAGCCTCACGCTGCACATCACTGGGCCCTCCTCTAGCGCGCGCGGGAATCGATCTGGGAACTTCAGAAGACTCGCTCTGAGGTCTCACCCAAACTGGTCTGGTCTCTGAAGGCTCTACTTTTTGTTCTTTCTTTCTCCCCCTGTGTTACCGAGGCGCCCTAGGGCCTTCGCACTCAGCTCTGTACCCAGCCTGCGGCTGGCTTTGATCTTGAGAGCAGATGTCACTGAGTCGTTGAGTTGCCAGGCTACGGCTCAATCGTGTGTTCCTCCTGCCTCAGCCTCCCGTGGTGCAGGAGGAAGCCAGGCCTGTGTACTTCAGTCCCATTCCTTGCCACCTCCATATCAGTGGAGACATACACAAGAGGTGCATTTGTGGGGGACGGGAGGGGGGGGTCCAAGACTTGATGTTTTTATGAAGTTAGAGTTGTGTGCTAGAAATGGGAGAAAACCTAGAAACACCAGGCAAGGGTAGAGATTGGGACCCCCCGAAGCAGTGACCCCAGGGGACACGACTACACGGTCCTCGACCGCCACCAGGGAATGGTGGTAGCCCGGTGTCTGCAGCTGAGCGTGTCGGGCAGGTCAACAGTTTCTTTTATGCTGTCCGGTTGCGTTGTCAGACGTGAGGGTGGGAGACAGGAGCCCTTCCCGCCGCGCTTCTCAAGCAGCCCGGCAGGTTCTCCGGCCCCCACCTGACTCTCTGAGTTTGGTCAATTGTGTAACAATTTTTCTTGAGTTTTGTTGAGCCTTGGGGCAAAAATGGTCATCTGAAACTTAAAAGCTTTGTTTAGCAATCTGGGTGCTTGGTGTAGAGTTCCAGCGGCAGCCGAGCCTGCGTTAGCCCAGGCTGCCGGGAGAGTGCAGGCTCATGTTGTATGCCTCTCGGGAGGGTGTTTATTTCATTCCCCGTGTGTGCTGGAAGGGCTGGGTGAGCAGTGCTCAGACTGAGGTCGCGGCAAGAGGCTGCGAGCACTGTGACGTCAGCTCGAACTAGAGGTCATGGCAGTTGGAAGATGGCTAGGGCAGATCACAATTTTCTTTTTCCCTCCTCAGTTAATTAAAGCAAAACAAATGCTCTTTTTATTATTGACAAAAACTTAATCCTGATCTAAGTAGACCAGAAATTAACAGAGAACAAGGTTGTATTTGGCATGAGCTTAAAGACACTGAAGTAGAAATACAGAAATGTCATTTCTGCCCTACTATTGAAAGAGTATAATTTGTGACACTCTCCTTTCATAATAAAAGGGTGGATAGAAACTCTAAAAGAGGACCCTAAAAGGAGTTCTACTTTAAGTAGTAGGAAGTGTTTCTTGAATTTCTGGCCAATATATCTGATACGAACCAAATAACATGTATTCTTACAATCAGGCTTCTTTATGGAATGAATCAGTATGGAGAAGTTTGTGTTGGCATAACGCGATTGTCACATACTGTAGCCTTTGGTGCAGCAGAGGAACCATGGTAATACTGTGAGAAAAAGGAAAGTATAAGAGAAACACTCAAAATTAGAGGAAAAGAAACCGGTTGGAAGAGTTCACCTTGCAAACCACGTGCTGCTTTCTCGGTCCACATCAGAAATGGCAACAGCCATCTTGTTAAAGGGGAGTGGCTCTGTGCCTGTTCTGTTGCCTGCCCCCTACCCTGCTGGCATCCAGCTGCATCTTCCATGGTGAGCTGCCACCTTACTAAATCCAGAGCACCTGAGCTGGCCTGTTCTCCACCTTCCAAGCCTGACCTTCTGTGGAGGCGACCTCTCAGTCACTCTGTTCTTTTCAAGGACCCCCCAATCCTGGTTTCTGGAATGAAATTAATGCATGTCTGCAAAGTACATTTGAAAACTACAAGGAATATTTACATTGTTTAAAATATCACAGTAAAAGACACATTGCCAGCCGTTCCCCTCTTGGCTCTCGGCCTGCCGGCTCGACTCGAGCACCGGCCGCCGTTCCCATGCCCCACTCCCCCCCGCGGCTGTTCCGGAAGTCCTTCCTCCCGGCTCTCTCTCTCTCTCTCTCTCTCTCTCTCTCTCTCTCTCTCGTGCTGCCACTGCTGCCACCTCGGTGTCCTGGCAGATCCAGAACTTCAACTTTTCACGGCTGTTGTGACTTTGCACAAGATCCAGACATCAGGTGGCATCACTTCGGCTGTTCCTGTGGGTGGCACTCGGGCATCTGCTGCATTTTTTGTCACACCTCCCAACCTCCTTGACATTAGACAGCGAGGCCTGGGCGGGACGGCCTGTAGGTGACAGCCATGAGTCTGTGTTCTCCTGAGTCACGCGTGTGTGGCCGTTTTTTTCACGGCCGTCCCTGTCGTCGCCAGCGTCCGTGACTCGGCAGCTGGAGGTGGCAGCTCAGCGCTCGCATCCACGCGGTGGCAGCTGTGGGAACAACAGGCTGAGCCCTGGCGACGAACGGACGCGATGGGGAAAGGTCACTGGAGTCCAGCCTCGTGGTTGTCAGGGATGGAGGACAGTAGACGGACTCGGGGAGAGCAGGGCGCCCCAGAGCCATCACAGGGAGCAAAAGCAGCGACGCGAAACCGGGTGCCAGCAGGGGTGACCCGAGCAGGCGGGAGAGGCCAGGCCGGC
This sequence comes from Ctenodactylus gundi, assembly GCA_004027205.1. Taxonomy (NCBI): domain Eukaryota; kingdom Metazoa; phylum Chordata; class Mammalia; order Rodentia; family Ctenodactylidae; genus Ctenodactylus; species Ctenodactylus gundi. The sequence continues at coordinate 1,054,317 of PVKB01000148.1, forward strand.
AGTTCCGTCCCCGCTGCCCCACAGCGCAGCCGGAGGCCTGCGGGCCAGTGGAGAGCGCAGCGCATGCGGCCGAGGGCAGCCCTGCTGAAAAGCTGGCAGAGGGTGGCTGCTGCTTCTTTTGGCTTTGGCGGAGCGCAGGCACACAGCTGCGACAGAGACGGCGGTGACCGCGACAGAAGCAGAAGGAAGGTTCCCGACCCCGAGTGGCCAGAGCGGGTTTCATCACAGAATAGAAGAATGAGTCGGAGTGAGGCGGTGCGCTTGCATCTGCTGGCAGAGGGCAGGGTTCTTTTAAACAGTCCTCAGCACACTCAGGGGGAGTGGGCCTTTTGAGGTTGGGCACAAGTCCGGCGGATGTGGACAGCGCTGTCAGTGTCTGGCGGGGCGGCAGGCGCAGGAGGCAGCCGCTCTGCTGGGTCAGCACCATGGACAGCGCCCGGTGCTTGGGGCGGGGCGGGTCCCACCCTCCGCTCCCAAGAGGCGTGGTCAAGGTAGACCAGACCCTTGCGCGGGAGGCTGGCGCTGTCCCTCCCTGTCCTTCCCGCGCCCCTCTCTGTACAGCTGTCTCCCTGATGTGTTCGCACCCTTGCTGCCCCTCACCCCGTCACGTTCCTGGAGCTGATCCCCAGCTCCCTGGCCGCAGAGCAAGCAGCCAGTCTGTGCTACCATGTTTCTGTGGAGAGTAAAATCTACACAGAGGAGAAACGTCTAGAAAAATACTGAGCCCAGGACCTGCACCCTTAGCTATATCCCCAGCCCACCTTTAGTTTTGATTTTGAGATAGGGTCTAGCTACGTTGCTAAGTTGCCCAGGCTCAGCTCAAACTTGAGCCTCCCCCAGCCTCCTTGAGAACAAAATTATAGGCTGAACTACCAGGACCAGCTGAGTGATATGTAATTAATAAAGAAAATTCATATATTTAAGTTATAAAAAATAGAAGGAGTAGAAAGGAAGACAAGAGAAGCAGAGGATGGAGAGGCAGTGGAACTCTGACAGTCATGAAGGGTAAGCGGGCGCTGCCGGGTTCACCCCCCTGCATCCCACCTCTTCTGCCAGTCCCAGAGTGGCACATCCTGTGACTGCTGAGCCTGAAGCACTGGCCTGACCTGCTCCTTCCAGCCCACGGGCCTTCAAGCCCCACGTGGATGGATTGTGGCTCTCACGAGGCCGGGTGTCTTAGTTACTTTTTCGTTGCTGGAACAGAATGTCCAACATCCACAACATAAAGCAGGAGAGCTTTATTATTCTACTCAGTTTCAGAAGGCTTCAATTCATTCGTGAGTGGCCAGCAGTGGTGGAAGCACATGGCAAAGGCCTACTCATAGCACAGAAGCCAGGAAGTGGGTGAGGAGGAGCAGAGCTGTCGTGCGTTTTTCCAGGTCATGTCTCAGTGTTGACCCCTTGCAGGTTAAGCCCCAGTGGTTCACCCTTCCTGGGTCCAGCCCCAGCATCTTGCCCCTTCCAGCCAGTATCCCCTCTGAACAGCAGTTTCCTGGGTATCTGATTACCTCCAAGTCCATGAGGCCCTGTGGGAGAATTCCAGATCCAAATCCTAACATTCTGGCCCCTAAAAGACACATGCCCACCTCCTTATGTAAAACGCATTTAAGTCCTTCTCTAAGAGTTGCCAAAGTCTTAACAGTTCCAGCCCTTCTAAATTGTTTAGAGTCTCTTCTCAGACTCAAGGCAATCTCTTAATTGTGAGCCTCTGTGAAAATCAGAAGTTAAACACTTCCAGCACAATGGCACAGGGTAAACATTCCCATTCCAAGAGACAGAAATAGGAAGATAGAAAGCAACCAGACCAACCAGGGGAAAAAAACAGTAGGGAAGGTGCCAAACCCTGCAGTTACATCGGATCTTTAGCTCTGTGTCCAGCACCCTGTGTACGCTGTGGCAGGATGTGGGCTCCAGATGGCTCAGGTGGCCCCGCCCTACAGCACTGCCTCTGCCTGCGACGTCCATGGCTTCTCTTTTGGGCTGACTCCACTCACGCTCTGGAAAAATGTGTGTCGGTATTTGGCCTTTTTCCTAAGGCTTTGCCTGAAACTGAGATGAAAGACAGTGGACTACCTAAACCTGGTGGAGGAAATTGGGCCTCCTCGGCTGATGACCCACATTCTTGGCATCTCCAAACGTCTGGGGCCTCGACGATACCTCAGGCTCCTCCTCCTTCACAGCTGCACGCATGGCCCTCCCGGGGGCATGCTGCCGGGCCTGCAAAGCCTTTCTCTGAAATGTGAGTAGAAGCCTCCGTGCCCCCACAACTCTTGCATTCTGCGTGCCTGTAGAACCAATGCCATGTGAATGACACCAAGTTCTGCCATTGGCAGGAGCAGTACCCGGTCCCTCCTGGCCTTCAGTTATAGCAGCCTGCAAGTGCCTGGATGGCTGAACACCAGGCAGCTGAATTCTGGCAAATCCTTCCCTCTTTGGCCTGACAGCCTGCCCTGGGCACTCTTCTCGGAGCAAAGTCTTTTGCCTTTCTGCCCTTGAATTGGTAGCGGGTGGGGTCTTGCTGACTTTTGAGATGCCCCACAGCATCGTTTCTGTAGCCCTGATTCCAGGTCCTTGGTTTCTTTTCAGTGCCCACATCTCTAGCAGCCGTGTGCGCCTCTGTCTCTACTTTGGAGTCACGTTCTTCCTGGCAGAATTGCAAACTTCAAACGTCTCTTCCTCTGCCATTTTCTCCTGCTTCTCAGTGTAGAACTGACTAAAAAAGCCATGTGGTCACCTGAACATTGGGCTGCCTTGAAATTTCCTCCACCAGATTAAGTAGTCCACTGCCTTTAATCTCAGTTTCAGGCAAAGTCTTAGGAAAAGGGCCAAACACGGACACACATTTTTCCAGAGTGCAGCATGCATGGTTTCTGGACCAGTTGCCAGTAACTCCACTTTCCCATTGGAAGCCTCTGGAGTCCGGCCATAACTACTCACGCTTTCGTCAGCACCCTTATCTTCTGAGCTCTGACTAGAATCTGCCGTGAAGCTCAGCTCACAGTATTCTAAGTCTTCTCTCACTGGCATCTTTTCAGACGCTCACAGAGCCATTCCAGAGACTTCTAAACCACATTGTCAGGCGAAGCACTGACCCCATTGCTCTGACACCAGTTTCTGTCCTAGTGCCTTTTCGCTGCTGGGACAGAATACCCAACACCCACAACAAAAGGTAGGAAAGATGTATTCTGGCTCACAGTCTGAGCAGGTCTCAGGCCACGCAGGGGCAGCTGGCAGTGGTGGAAGCCTGTGGCAGAGGCCCAACAGGAGGGAGCACAGTGCCCAGCATGGCAGACGGGAAGCCAGGTGAGCAAGGGAGGTGGTCACTGTGACTTTGGGGAAGAGCCAAAAGTCACACAGTGCGAGGTTCAGTGAATAAGGACACAGCGCCATATGTTTATGAGCTGACTCTCCTGTTAGATAGCACTTCGCAACAGCATTCACCATATTTGTGACCACATATCTTCATATCTTAACAGTCATAAAAGAAGCAGTCGCCTTATTTTTGATCATACTACTTAAGTCACAAAGAAGAACTTCCACAGCCGCTTCAGAAAGTGGCAAGACCGATGGTATTAGTGTGCTTGAAGCAAGGGGGAGTACATTGAGGGGGGACTACTGGCAGTGTGTCCTTTACTGTAATAGATATTTTAAATCTAAGCACTCGCCAGTATCTCGATCCCACCTGATAAGCAGGACAACAGGTGGATTTGCTCACCCGCATCCTGAACACACCCCAGAGGTGGAGTCGGGTAACAAAGTCTACAAAGTAAGGTGGCGTTTCTATTTCTAAGAACAAAGAGCCCAGATGATCCTAATTTTTATTTCTTTCCACAGTCAAAGTATTTTCCCTTCGTCTTCCTAAATCTTTCGACCTTAAATATACTTTGGTTCTTGTTCCCTCCTACAGTGTGTGAAGTGGCCTAACCTTTGTGATCCCAAAGCCGCCAGCTTTAGCGCAAGCCGAGGACAGGGTGGTCCCGGGTCCGCGCGCGGGTCTCCCTCCTCCGTCCCCACAAGCTGGCCAGGGCGGGAGCAGGGACTTTCCTGCCTGTGTGGCCTGAGACTGGCCCGCTGGGGGACGGTTCCCAGGAAGTCCCTCTGTCACAGCCTTACCGTGGGATCTGTGGGTCTGCTACTTTTATGTCCTCCTACATAGCTCCATCTCCTTTTGATTAATCAAGATGGTGACTTCCAGAATCAAGAGAAATCCAGCTTTCAAAATATCAGTTAATGCATTTTTTGAGTGGCATCGATAGCATAACTTCAGTGACATTCCTTAACACCGTGGCAGTATAAATGAGAAGCCAGAGGCACCGTTGTCCCCTGGCACCAAACGGCACATGGGTTTGCAGTAGGTGCTAAGTTGTTCACACCTGTGTGGTTTCCGGCTATCTTAACTGCCAGGGAGAAGTGTCACCCGTCGATTGTGGCACCTTTAATTTGTGTGTGAGTGCCTTTCCTGTTCTGGTTCTCATCTTTCTCCTGGTCTTATGTTTTCCTCAGGTTGCACACCCTAAGGGTAAGGGTACCCGTGACAACTTTCCGGAAAAATTTGTTAAATGATAGACTGCTGCAGATTATTGCTGCTGCTGACACTCCTGGGTTTGCTTCCCCAAAATCCTGGGGATGGGACACTCTAAACCTAAGAAACTCGGAAACAACACAAACCACGATATCCCAAAAGCTTGTGGATTTTTCCTACATCTGGCTATTTTGGGACACTCTTGACTTTGAATTTAATGCTGGTATAACTTCTCTCATAGCATTAGTGTTTCTTCAAATACCATGACAAATTAATCTTGAGCAAACACATTTTTCTGTTGTATTCTGTTATGCATTTTTAATATTTTTATATGTGTGACACCCTGTGGGAAACTCTAAATTAGGACATCTGTGTTGATTTTAGCTTGTAGTTTTCACTTTCTGTGCTGTCACCTACTGACATATTGATGTATCCATATAGATGTATCATTTATAAAGAAAATAACACAAGATGCATACTCAAAATTTTGACAGGTAGGAACACACAAGCAAATATGTTTAGAGGGCTGTGCTCTTAACAAGCTCACCATAAGATGCAGTTTATCCTCTCAGGTTCAACCAAAGGGTAAACCGCAAGCACTTCTGGTTTTGTCTGGCCATGGGTACTCCTTCCCGTTGAGGGAAACATGGGGCACTTAAAAGTGGAGAGCACATGTTTGCTGGCCCCGCTGGCACTGTAGTGGCACCTCACTTGTTTCTTTGTCTCGCAAAAATGCTCTTCAAGCTCCCACAGACTCTCACCAGAAAGTTCTCTTTACCATGACTCCTGACATCATGGAGGAAGGAGCCATGCCATAGTCCTGGGCTGAATCCCATGCAGGGTTTGCACTCATAGTGTGACGTTAGGTTTTCTGACTTCAAGGCCATGGCCAATAGGCAGTTAGGGTCACCTTCATTGGCCATCTCAAGAGGGAATCTGCTAGTGCCCTCCTCTCCTCTGCTGGCCTCCGTTGAGTGTAAGGACCGGGTATGGGTTGTACACTGCTGGGGACAATTACCTCCCAGAACACAATGCATCTTCTTTTAGACATCCCAGGGAGATAATTTGGACGTAATGAAGATCTATCGTAATCAGATAATTCCTATCGACTGCACTGTAGACGTCTTGATGAGGTAATTAGGGCGGACTGGGAAGACGCTGGAGCTGATTGATTGGCATGGCTGTAATCTCAAAGATTTCTAATTATGTTTCTTTTCTTCTAATGGCTTATAAACAAACATCATGTCAGCTTTCGAATTTGTCAGGTGCCAGGTTCGCTGGGAACGTCAGCTTTCCCTGTTAGGCTAACTAGACGCTGAGCGTGATCAGCATACGCTCATTAGACCTTCCTCTGTAGCCCAGGAGCCTCAATCAGCCATCACACTTCTCCTCTGCCCGTGTCCGCGTGGCTGGACTCTGGCGGGCAGGGAGGCGGGTGGTGTGTGGAGGGTCAGGGAAGGAGGCATGGGACACCAAGCCGGATGGCTCTGTGTGGCTCCCGCGAGTCCCCCAGGCCTGCTGATCCAGGCCTAGCAGTCAGAGCACAAGGACATAGCATGCAGCTAATGGTGGCTCCGGTCACAGGTAATAACCACTCCTTGCCAGGCCCAGTGGCACAGGCCTGTACTCCCAGCACTCTGGAGGCTGAAACAGGAGAAGTACAAGTGCCAGCTCAACCTGGGCAGCTTAGTGATGTAGCAAGCCCCTGTCTCAAAAGCAAAAACAAAAATTTGCTGGGGATGCAGCTCAGTGTCAAGGCCCTACGCTTAATTCCCGGTACAAAAAATAAACAAATAAACCAACAACATCAAAACTAGGCTTTTCCTGTATCCCAAAAGAGCTTTCAGCAGCCCACGTACATCCTCTCGGAGGCCTGATCTGACAGTGATGGACACCAGCCCGCCAAGGCCCGGCTCGAGTGGCTGCACCTGAGCCGTGGTGTTGGTAAGCCAGGTGCGTGCGTGCGGCCAGCCCGGGGCCCCAACAGGCAGCAGCCCTGACGGGGGCTGCACCTCTGGGAATTCCCCAAGAGACCGTCTGTCCGGTGTCCTGTCAGGTGCCCATGTATGCAGGAGGTGTCTGACTGAAGAACTGTCCCCCAGAACCCCCTGCTTTCTGTTGACTTGTTACAGAAGAAGAAAATCATATTTTACCTTTGTTTGCTCTGCACTCCTGAGGGTTGAATCCAGGGCCTTGGCACTATTTTGCTTTTACATTTTTTACAAAAAAAAAAAAAATGGACTAGAGGAATGGCACAGAGGTTGTTAAAGTGCTTGCCTAGCAAACGCAGGGTCCTTCATTTGATTTCCCAGCACCACATAAAGCCACGCTTAGTGGCACACGCCCATCATGCCAACACTTGGGAGGCTGAGGCAGGAGGATTGCCATGAGTCCAAGGCCAGCCTGTGCTACTAGTGAGTTCAGGACCAGCCTGGGCTATGGAGCGAGACACTGTCTCAAAAAAATTAATAATCCTGACCATTTAAAAAATTTCAAGTTATGCATATTTTTATCATTCAAACTTTCCAGGCATGGGAGGAGTCAGGTCCAAGGGGATGTTTTGGGCAGGAGGGGCGAGTGGGCATGTACCGCGTCGTCGAGGGGCGCCGCTGCCATGTGGATCGTTACAGCCGGAGCTGCCCATGTGTCATTACCTCCCATTACCCAGCCAGACAAAGGGGAGGCGGAGGGAATCTGTGTTCCGGTTACATCTTGATAAGGGTGGGACAACTTCGTTCACTGGCCACAGTTCATGAAAAAAGTATTCTTGTCTAAGTTTAATCTGAATATTTTATTCCATATTTGTTGTTTAAAACCCATGGCACCCTGTAAAGGATATTCCCTCCAATTACACATGTAACGAGCGTACTGAGGTTGGTTTTTTTATTATTATTATTATTTTAGTCGTTCTGGGGAACCAAGCAGTGGATCACTTCAAGCAAATTGGTTTTTCGGTTTGGTGGTACTGGAGACCAAGCCCGGGGCCTCTGCTCTGAGCTGCATCCCCAGCCCGATCTCAACTCGATTTTTTATGTTTTTATTTGGACACAAGGTTTTGCCAAAGTGCTAAATTGCTGAGGCTGGGCTTGAACTTGTCACCCTCCTGCCTCAGCGTACCCAAGTGCTGAGATTACAGGCCTGTGCCACTGGCTGTAATAATTGTATTTCTGTACATAGAAGAACTAAATGTCCAGCACACATCCCAAATTTTTGGTGGTTGGCTGATTTTATCAAACCCGGTGCATGGTTTTAATTTTCTGCCCCATTTCCTAAAGGTTAATTGAAAAATCCAGCTTCTCGTCTTGCTGGTCTGGGTCTGTACCTGTTCTTTCGCAGAAGTTTCCTCCTTGAGGCTCTGGTTGCTCTGGCCTGTGTTTGGTTGAACGTTTCCTGTGCCCTTCGGTAAGGGCAGACTGTGCCGAATCTGCTCCCTAGGGATGTGTGAGGCGGCCACTGCAGGTCCAGTCACGTACCAGATGGGGGATGGGCCTCAGGACTGCAGGAGTTGGGTGCTCGTGGTGTTGGGCCCCGATGACCATGCAGGAGATATACTGAAGAAACCTCCCCAGTGACTGAGCTGCAGAGCTAGGGCAGCGGAGTAACGTGGCTTGCTTTGGGGCGTGTCCTCGCAGGAAGTCCTCCAGCTGGAGAGACAGATGGGGGGACAGCTCCTGGAGGAACCCAAGGCTCTGCACTTCAAGGGCAGCTCCCACAACCTGCGCCTGTCCATCCATGACGTCCCCCACTCCCTCTGGAAGAGCAAACTGCTAGCTAAATACCAGGTAAGGCCGCGGGCTGACCCCAGGCTGGGGCGGCGGTGGGAGAGAGGACCAGCACAACCGGAGGGGCACAGGCGATGTCCTTGCTGGGAATCGCCGTGGGGTCTGGACTGATGGCTTCAAAATCGCTTGGGGATTTGCGGAAAATACCTGATGGACATACTTAAAAGACGACTCAGGGAAAGGGGCTTGTCGCTCGCGCAGGGCGGCGATTCCCTTCTGCGTGCTAATCGCACACTCGAGACACTCCTGGTCCCCTTTTTGACGCAGCTCCCTGTGACCCTGACGGGCCGGATGTGGGTGCCAGCCGTGTGCCCTGACCCACGGGAAGGCTGGCCTGTGGGGTGCCGGCGCCCTCCAGTCACCCCTTGCTTCCTCTCCTCGAGGTCCCTTTCCGTGAGGGAAACTGAGGCACAGAACAGTGAAGTCACCCGCCCGGCTGACCGACTAGGCCAGGGGGTTGCAGCCCGGCCCACCCTTGCCACCACGGTCTCGCTCTATTATAGACCGGCCCTCGCGTGGCTCTGTCGGAGCAGGGCGCGCTGCGAGGGGGCTTGGCTTTGGGAACATCCATGCTTGCTGGGGGCGTGGTGCCCTCTAGGCTGCAGCGCCCCCTCCAGCCCGGGCCTGTGCGCCCGCGCAGCCGGAAAGGGCAGTCTTATTTGGGAAACTCTGAACTCCTGAAACCATCTGACATGGCTTTTTTTTTTCAGGCGGGGGACTCGTGGTGGTGGACTGGTTAGGGCAGTGCATTTGGGAGGCCGGCCCCCTGGGTTCGAATCTCAGCTCTGCCGCTCCCTGGCTGTGTGATTGTGGGGGAGTTACTTAACTTCTCTGGCTTCAGTTTTTGTCTCTGCACCGAAAGTGGGGCCAGGTGTGCCTGCGCAGACCTGTGTGCAGGAGTTGGTGAGGGAATAATTTTAGTCCTGAGAAAATCCCGCAGGTGCTTGCAGTCCCTCACTGGGGGAAAGCTAACACGTTTCTGCCCTTCAGGAAATTCCTTTCTGCCACATCTGGAGCGGGACTCAGAGACCCCTGCACTGCACGTTCAGCCTGGAGCGGTCCAGCCTGAGCACGGCCGAGCTGGTCTGCAAGCTCTGCGTGCGGCAGGTGGAGGGCGAGGGCCAGATCTTCCAGCTCAACTGCACTGTGTCTGAGGTGAGAGCCGGGGCGCCAAGCCGGGAGGGTCCCCGCAGGGGCTCTCTGTGCCTCCTGGACCCACTGAGAATGACAATCCGTAATAATAAATAGTATCTCAAGTGCACCCAGGGAGGCCACCAGAGAAGAATGAAGTAGGGATTTTCACAAGGTCCCACGAAGTCACTGAGTCTCCCAGGCTGGGTCAGGCTTGCGGTCCTCCTGCCTCAGCTGCCCAGGATTCCAGGCCCATGCCATCAGGCCCAACTCTGCGCCTGAAGGTCTCCTCCCGCCCTCTGCGCAGACACAGAAGGAAGTGTCCCTGTGGCCAGCTCCTCCCGCTGCTCCCCTTGTGTTTTATAGAAAGCTGATCTGAGCTGCGCGGGCAAGGGGCAGCCAGCCGCCTGCGCCCACCCCAGTCCTTTCCCACAGCCTTCCGCGGCCCTGGGAGCGGACACCCTTTGGGCCTGTCCTTTCAGGAGACTTCTGATTCATAAACAACTTTAGTCACAGACGTCCTGGGTGACATTCATCAGGCATGATCCCTGTGGGGACACCATGGCAACCACAGGCCTGTGACACCAGCCCTGTCTTGGAGCCCTCATGCCACCCCTGCGGGCTCCAGGGGCTGTGGCTTTCGGGTCTGGGAAGTTCAGGAAGGACCTGAAGGCTCCGGAGGGGCGTGGAGGCCCTTTGAGGCTGGGTCTCTGTCCCCCTGCACGGGCTGTGCTGAAGGGTGGGGCCACACAGGACCCCAGGCTGTGGCAGCCCCACCCCGGAGGCCTGCCATCTCCTCCCCGAGAAAGGGC
>PVKB01000149.1:0-93857 GCA_004027205.1 Ctenodactylus gundi
ATGAATATCACTGAGACTTCTAGAGAAATCTTAGTAAATATTAAAAAAAAACTTGCTTAGCTTTCTCTATAGCTAACTTAAAGGAAACTATTGAAACTGGTTATCCCAAACAAATTATCTATAAAATATTAGCAGATGTTTCCATTCTGTCTGGTATTCAGATTTTTTATGTTTAAAAGGACTCCTGACAATATTGTCATGATACCCTAAAGAATAATTATCAATTTTCTTTACTCTTGTTTCTAGTATAAATTAAGTGAATGTAATACCATTTTTCTGTACTATCATATTTTAATTTTTAAGCATAAAAACCAATATGTGTAAGTCCTAGTTTGTGAAGATATTGCTACATAATCACATAAGAATTAAAATATAATAATAAAGTACCACAATTCTTATTCTATTCTAAGGATCTGTGAAATTCCCACTGAACATCATATTAATCATAAATTTAAAAAATTTCCCACCACAATAAGGACAAGTACATGTAAAGAAAAACATGACTGAATATAAATGTGTTAAAATTTAAAACTGTCATTGTAAGTACCTTATCTTAGATGTGGGCCTTTAGCAATATCTATATGGTATTTAGACATGTGTTTAGTCATAATGTGAAAATGTGATGATAGGTCTTCTAATAATGTTAACAAAATGAGAATATTTGAAAAGAAAGAGCTGTATGAACATAAAAACCAACTTTTAATGCATGCACTGAGTCTACAGCAATTTGAAACCAAATATTTAAGAATTTTGCTGCGTAGTTGAACCTAGAACTTCTATATGTCGCATTCCTCTCCCTATCTTATGCAGAAGGTCCAAGAAGTGGAACAGAAGTGGAAGTGACCCACACGCTTCCATTTTTCTATATTACTGTTTCTTAGCTCAGTTCTCTTGATTTTTTCAGACTGGAACAAAGGCTCAGATGCCCATGATTAAATTGGAAACACAATCCTTGGAAGTAGCATCACAGGTAAAATTCATAAAACTAAGAGGAAGAGAAAACTGACCCAAGAATATATTATTAGCCAGGTGTGTAGTCGTAGCACTTGGGGAGGCAGAGGAGGAGAACTTTAAGTTTTAGCTCAACCTAGGCAACTGAACAAATTAGCAAAAATTTATCTCAAAATTAAAAAAAAAAGGAGGGCCCTGGGTATGAAGCTCAGTGTGAAGGCCTTGGGTTCAATCTATAATACAAAAACAAGGAAGTACGGAGTGATTACTACTTTAGGCACCGATACCAGCATCCCTGGTAACCTTAAAAGAAACTGGAGAAAATAATTTCTGCTTAATGCCCAAGGAGTACATTGACTCTTCTCCCACTAGTGAAAGGTGGCCTCAGGTATTAACTCTATTTTACTTGCAGATTGTTTAGTAACCGTTCCTACTGAAACTTTCACCAGAGCACCTCAGAAACCCCCTGCCTAAAGCAAGAGAGACAATAACCCAGAGGTGAAAAATTGTTGCCTGAACCCAGTGTTAGCAGCAGTGTCAAGAATATCAGGTATGACAGGTGGTATAGTGGGGAATTTCTGGTGCGATAGAAGCATTTGATAAAAATGCCAAATTTACTCCCAGAAAATTATTATAATTATCACCAGGAGACTATTCCAATGTCCACACACACACATACATAAATGTATGCACACACAGAGTAATATTACTGTCTTAGACCGTTTTGTGCTACTATGACAAAACGCTTGAGACTCTGTAAATTCACAGAAACAGATTTTTCTGTTTTTGTTTCTTTTGCATTTTTTGAGTCTGAGAAGCCCAAGACCATGGTTTGGCAGAGTTGAAACGCTAGTGAGGGGTCTCTTTCTGATTTTTCAAATGCCTACTTTCTCCCTGTGTCCTCACATGACAGGGACAGATCTCTGGTGCCTTTTCTTCTTTTGTAAGGATAGTAGTAGCTTTTAAGGGATCAGAGCTCAGTCTTATGAACTCCTTTAATTTTAATATACCTCCAGAGACCTTCAGAAATCCTTTCCTAATGCAGCCCAAGGGACCTGTAGAATTTAGTGTGCATATGTTGGGGAGGGGTGAGGGTGTGCATAGGACAATTCAATTCCTAACACCAAGATCTCATTATCTCTTGTCCAAACTAATAAATTAATCTTCTAACTAATCTTCTCAAATACTCACCTGACTCCATCAAATTGTCTACTTTGCAGCAGGAATCTTTTAAAATCATATAATAAGTATATAAGTTCCTAAGCTTTAACATAAAAACGCATTGCTCAATTTTCTCTATACTGCACACTCGTATTTATTCCTACATATTTTTCTGTCTCCCACAAGCACAGCCCTAGAACACCCAGACTCTCTCACCAACTGATTTGCAAGTATTATTTCTGTATTTGAAAAATAGTTGGTAGCCCACAATTTTCTTTGCCGGCTGAATCTATTATTTCTACATACTAAAAGTTTTTTTGTTTTTTTGTTTTTTTGGGTTTTTTTGCATTCTCACTAAACTAAACCTCACGGAAATGGGGACTCTGCCCATTTTGCTTACTCACACGGGCACAGAGGAGACTGGTGCTTAGACAGCTCTCAGGAAAGTCTTTGTGTACATTAATGAAAGAATGATATAAAAGTAGAGAACCAAGGATATTTATATTAGAAGACCCATTGCCAAATAAAACCATTCCACTCTCTTCAAGTTACATTAATGTAGAATTAAACAAAATTTGACTCATAAAATGCAAGATATTTACTCAGTGATAATAAGTGAATTATAAAGTATTGTTCTTAGGTCTCTGGAAATACTGAGTTATAAAAGTTATTTATTGCATTAGTCTTTAAATTCTTTAGTATGTTACTATATGATTTGAAGCTTCCAGAGGATACTGAATTGCCTAATATTTTCCTTTGATCACAAGAACCTTTATAAAAATATCCTTTGACATCATCAGTGACACCTGCACATACTTGAGCATGTAATGGCTTGGGAAATTTGGCTGTAGCTATCCTATGGTAATGAAAGAAAATATTGAACTGGTGGTAGGATCATTTATCTTTTACATTAATATTAAGTTTTATGCCTCTGAGAGTCTTTATTATATAAGGGGCTATTTCCTTTTATTAGACTTTAAATTTACTTATTAATAAGTCCTCAAGGAGCAGCCATTATTATATGCTACTATTAGATGTTGACTTAGAGCATTTTTTAACTGCACTATAAATATAGACAATAATGCATGGACCAGGTTCTGCTCATCCAGAATTTGCCATGTTTTTCAAAATAGCTGATCATGAAGTTCATAGTAAGTGCCCACTAGTGACCCTTTAACCTCCTTAGTCCCCAGATTTATACGTCATTGGAACTACTGTCACTGCACTGGCACCTCTGTCATTAAAGCACTCTAAGACTTGTATTTTTCATTCTAAAAGACACTCTCATTTTCTCATTTAATTGAAGTTGTCAGAAGCATGCACATGTAAGCCATTTCCTTTTCTTTTATCCTTTTAGTTTCCATGAGTCTGTACCAGTGGTTCTTAACCTTCAGTGCACATTAGTGTCCCCAAAGTTTCTGTACAGTGGGTCTGACGTGGGGCCTGAGTATGTGCATTTCTGCCACTATCAGGAGATGCTAATGTCTTTGTTCTGTGGACCAAATTTGACACATAACACTGTACAATTTTGTAGAAATTTCATTTATTGTTTCAAGTTCCCCATTTACTACCCTTGAGAACACTTTTTTCATATACTTTGCTAAGTTAGCCTCTTTCATATAGCCTCTAATTTCTCTTCAGAGGTCAGCCTCCCCTTTCACTCATACTTATGAATCTACCTATGTATAAGCTTCTAGTGCTGACAATTAAAAAGTTTATCTACATTATTTTATATAAAGGGGACTAGAATTCAAGCCTGAATTATGTTGCGATGTGCTGATAAAGACTAAATTGTGACCTTCAGTAATTTTAGCAAAGGCAAGATGTAGGCAAAGATGCTTAGTGAGAATCCTATCAACAAATATTCAAACATAACTTCTATAATTAACCTAACCAGACAAATGTTTTAGTTCTATTTTAAATGACTGCATGAATAGATTTATATAAGAAAGGAATTCTATCTAAATTTATAATTATTTTAATGTAATTTTTTTCTGTACTTGAAATTATTATTGTAGATATTGGAAGAGAAGCAGTCACTAACCAAAGTAAGATGCAATTATTCAAACAATTGACTGACAGTATTGCTTCTTTCATTTTGAAGAACAACAATTAGAAAAACAGTATTTGTTTCTAGAAGCTAATTCTAATTTCATTATTTTAAAACATTATATAACCACATTTTTTAATGTTGAAAGAAATCTAATATGGATAACTAGCACACCCCACTGAATAGAAGAAGGAATAAGTTTATAATTACAAATTATTTTGGAATTCTTCTATATTTTATCATGTCTATCCTTTGGAAAATTCTTCAAGAAATATTCACTACTGATTTAAGTTTGCTTAACAAAAAAGCTGTATCTGTAACGTTATGACTCATAAAGTAGGCAATTCCTCAAAGTCCTTTGCCAATTAAATGACTTGAAAAAGTGATATTTGAGTTTTATAAAGTTTATTTTTCAACAAAATGATTACAACTCTTATTTAAAGATATTTTTCATAGATATTTTTATGAAATTAGGTGTTGTTTTCTACATATTGCAGTTGTTAAACAGACTTATCTTTCAGCACTGGGGGAATGAACCTAGGGCCTTTGAACAGGTTGCATGCCCAGATATTCTTATTTTTTTACAGGGTTTCACTAAGGTATTAAGGTGCCTCAAATTCTCCCACCTCAGCTTCCCCTAGAGCTGGGACTACAGGCATTGTTATCCACAGTGCTCATACAGGTTGATGTCTCACCAGGTGAAAGAATGAAATTGTGTATGAAGGAGGCAAGTTGCAAAGTGGGTAATTGTTTTGCAAAGATGAGGACAGACAGAAACAAGAACAGAGTGGTGAAAGTTTCCACTAACCAGAAGGTATCCTAGAAGAGGTTGCCAATGAGGTTCCTTATCTAGAGATTCTCAATACTGATGAATAAGGGAGCAATTTGACTGAACAACCCCGTTGCTAAGGCCCTGTCCCTCTAAGCACCTCCACC
Source organism: Ctenodactylus gundi (assembly GCA_004027205.1). Taxonomy (NCBI): domain Eukaryota; kingdom Metazoa; phylum Chordata; class Mammalia; order Rodentia; family Ctenodactylidae; genus Ctenodactylus; species Ctenodactylus gundi. The sequence goes on from PVKB01000149.1 coordinate 5,099, forward strand.
CTATTATCTTGTCACCGCTTACTAATTAACCTGGCTGCTGTTCATAAACAGGCCTAGGAAATGGTTGCCCCGCTTCTTACCTTTTCACCACTGTAACTCAATAGCTGACAGTCACAACTTTAGGGGGAGACATTTATTTTAGCTCACAGTTTCATAAGGTCACAGTCCACTCATGGGTGGCCAGAAACAGGGGAAGCACATGGCAGAGGTGGAGGCTGATTCTCACAGCATAGCAAACAGGAAGCCAAGTTAAATCACTGAAGGAAGGAAAGAAGTAGCATATATACTTCCAGATCCTGTCTCAGCTACGCTCTCCTTCCAGGTTTAAGGCCCACCATATGCCTGTTAATCTATAGGCCGCCATACACCTGTAATCTATAATTCACACACCTTTAATCTATAATATGGCACACACCTGTTTTCTACCACACACCTATAATCCATCCACACCTTCCAGACCAGGCCCCCATCTCCTAACAGCACATAGTTCCACAGCGTCCAAACACATGGTACTTCTTGGGGGACATTCCATATCCAAACCACAATACCTGTCACCTAGAGCATGATTTACAGTCAGATGTTATTCTATGTTCTCATAAAGTCTTTATTCTGGGCTCCCCATATGTTCCTAATGGTCCATTACAGTCTCAGCATGTGCTACTCTATCTCACTTGTCAGACAGATTTTAATGTAAATTAACCCCTTACTGTCCTGTAATGAACATCTGATATATATATATATATATATATATATATATATATATATATGAATGTTTGTTTTAAGTTAGTGATGTTTTAAGAGGTTTTTCTTACTGCTATATCATGATTTAAATTCTATTATATTAGTAGGTACACTTGGTAGTACTTTTGTTCAATCTCTTACTTTCTATGAATTAAAGATACTATGGCTTTCCTGCTAAACCAATGTAACACGGCAAAAGCGATAGAATGTGTGACTACAGCCCATAAGATTATAATTCTTATCTTGCCAAGAGATTATTTTTTTGATGGCTTAGAAGAAACAAGTTTTCATGGTTAGAATGCCAAAGGAACAGAGCAGCACATCAAGGAATTAAGGATAGTAACTGGCAAACAGCTACGAGAAACTGAGGCCTTCAATCTGGAAGTCTTTGAGGAGTGGCAAACCAGAGAAAGTACCAGTGGTGAAGGGGCCATGGTGACGATCAGGTGCCCACAACTTCTTGAACTGGAAAGTCATTTCTCCTCCTCTAATTCCTCGATGAGAACCCAGTCCAATCTGCCACCTTGAATGCATCTGCTGTGATTGCTAAACCTAAACCATGCCAGGACTCTTGAGCCAAAGACACTGTGCATTAAAATATACGAATTGTTTCAGTAGCTCTGGTCATAGCAATGCTGTTATGCAGCAGAAGTTTATAATGATTGATGATACAAGCAGATCTAGTTCTGTGTTATTTTTCTAATTCAGCAATGAGAAATTTTACTTGTTGCCACAACTTCAAAGAATGTTAAATAAAATGGAAATTATGAAATAAGGTATCACAAAAGCTCAATGGAGTCTGGATATAATTTTTTACCAGCCTTACATAGTATTTACTCTGATGATTTATAAGATTATATATTTTGGTCTTTTTAGCAATTAAGACATGTGTAAGAACAAGTTCTTTGAAATAATTGGTGATTTCTGCCCAGGCTCACTCTACTGCTATGAATATTTTACAAAATGTGTGTGTGTGTGTGTGTGTGTGTGTGTGTGTGTGTGTGCATGTGTGTGTGCGTGTGCATGCACGCACACGCACACACACACATCTTCAATAAAATGTGGAAACTGTATCTTTATATTGGTCTGACATAAAATTCACTGTTATCTGTGTCTTTATTCTTGTTCATTAATATTTAAGGTGAATCTAAATTTTTATTAATATCTAGAGTGGCCTATATTGCTGCATCATATATTCTGTCACCTTTTCTGAGAGGCAAATCAACATCAGGATACTATTAGGTAAATTAATAGATGATAAATAGATGACATAAAGAAAAAGGTAGACAGCTGATAGGCTAATAGACTACAGATACATTAATTGACTGGCCAATTTCAAGACAGCATGTCATTTCTTCATTTTCTCTTGAAAATAGAGGTAAGGACTTTCAATTTTGCAGTTCTTCCAATTCATATTGGCTCTTCAAGTGTCTAGCTGCCATTCCAGTCTAGTCTTTTTATTTGTTGGGATGGAATTTTAATTTAGCTAAGCTACTTAAAAGATGCTCTCTTCATAAACCTGTGCATATGAGCAGTCTGTCACTGGTCTATCCCATAATATGTAATCTCCTTCCATTTATCCAGTTGCCCAAATATAACAAGTTACTAGAGAATTGCTGAGTCACTTTTTACTACAGAAATTGGATTATGATTTCATGTTTAGTAAAAGGCCTGTTACTCTGCTCAGTCTGATATATGGTCCAATATATCTTCCCACAGGTTCAGAGCAAAAGACCAACTGCTCAATGTATTATCGTGGGATACTGGAAAAATGCACAGAAACCTACATCTATAAATCATTGGACTAAAGTCTTTATCTCTTGCTTTGGAAGGCATGTTATCAATCTCAGCTGAACCATGAAACAGTTATTGTGTCTTGCCCTGAATAAAAGTAATTGATGACCCTGTTGGCAGGTTTGTGGCAGGAAAAAAGAAACTATCTAATTTTCAAGCTTCGAATTCATGGCCCTGGAGAGCAGTAGAATGGAGCAGATCTACAAAGATCAGTGAGTTCTTCGTTACAGATGGAGAACAGAGGGCAGATAATTTGCAATCCACAGATCTGTTCTCCATGCATTTTGCTCATGAGAAGGCTCTCATTTTTCCTTCCTCCTCTCGCATCATTTATCTTTATAAAAGAATGATTTAAAATTACTACCTAATGCTTTTTAAAGCACAGCTTGTATTTCAACATTTCTGTGCACTTTCTTAGACATCCTCATTTTTCCTTTTTTTTTTTTTTTTTGACTGACAGGACCTCACTTTATAGTGCAGGTTTGTTGTCCCTGAACTCACTACACATCCCCAAGCCATCTTATAACTCCTGGCAATCCCTGCCTCAGCCTTTCAGTGTTGGGGTTACTAGTAGGCATGTGCCACCATGCCCTGCTAATTTTTTTATGAAACTCCGTAACATTCAATAAGAATTTAATGTCATAGAATTGAGTGGTATACTCACTAAATGTGTTATTAGAATGTGATGAGTTTTCTTTCTTTTGCACTGAGCTCCATCCTCACTCTTTTTTTCTTTTTCTTTTCCAAGAGAGGGTCTCCCCAAGATGCTAAGTTGCCAACTTGCTGGCTCTTTCCTCTGCCTCCCACAATGCTGAGATTACAGGCCGGTTACATAGGTCTGGCTTCTAGTTTAAATTCATTTTCTTTTCCACTAATATTTATGAAACATGTATCAACTGTGTGAGGCACAAGGAATATAGTATGTACATGCCAATAGATATATTTGGCGCAATCACCTAAGGGATTCTAGCACAAGGAGAGAAATCATAAAAAGACCTTTATTTTCACAAGCATCTCTAAGTGTGTTCAAAAAAATTGTGAATGGGACTAGTGCGACTGAGAGTGACTTTCAGCCTATATTAAGGGTTTGTAAATAAAGAGGAAGCACTAGAGTGCTCTCCTTTCTGTGTTTTCTGAGGAAAGGTCTCCACCTTTGGAGTACTAGAGACTTAGGAAATTATTACATTAAATTAGAAAAAATTACAAACCTACATCCCTAACCTTAGAGTGGATAGAGTAATATGGTATTGGTTATTTTTATGTACAGGAATTTTAAAATAAAAAGTTCAGATTCTCAACAATAAAGAGTATAAAATATACTGAAAAAATATGACCTATAGGACAGTAAATGGTTTCTGTTTTAAAAAGTGGCTTACCCTTGTATAGCAATCCAAAAGTACTTAAAGGGAAATTTCTTTCCCAAATCATGGGAATACAGTGTCCCTGATGGAGGGACCCCAGAGCAGAAGTAGGCTTCAGGAAGTCTCAGAAGACTGGAAACCAGAGAGAGCATCGGTGATAAAAGGGCCACCTTGAAGATCAGCTCAAGGTCTTGGACTCCTTACAGGTAAGCAAACAGAAGAAAGGGAGATAGCTAACCCTTTAAATACTTACTATTCAACAGATTAGCATCTGTAAAGCTCCTTACTTATGTTTTCTTACTTTTTTTCTTAAACAACATTGAAAGTAGACATTAGCTCCATTTTAAAGATGCAGAAACAGAGTTTACGTGGCATGGCCCTAAGTCATGTAGTCTTTAAGATAAAAATACAAGACACCTACCTGGTCTGGTATCTAGGGCACTTGGCATTTTTGCATCTATTTCTTGCCCACTTCTTCAACTTTATCTTCTTGTATTCTTGTCTCACATTGTGTATTGATTAGAGTTCTCTAGAGGAGGAGAATCAATAGAAAACATGTGTGTAATTAGGCAAGAAAGTTTATTAGGTAGGTCTATACAATCAGAGGCAGAAGAGTCCATAGAGGCTGGAAAGCTGCAAGATTTGTGGCTGTCAGCCCAAGAAAATGGAAGCCGCAGAATTAGAGAAAATTAAGGTGCAGCATAGTTCAAGGTCAAAGGCCTGAAAGCTCACTAGAGAGTTACTGGTGTGAGTTCACATTGGAAGGCTGAAGGAAGAGAAGCCCAGCCAAAAGGCAAAGGTAGCCAAGGGCACACCACTTAGGAACGTTGGAGCTCTTCAAAATGAGCAGGCTTCCTCCTGTCCTTTTTTTTTTTTTTCTATCCAGGCTACAAGCTTATTGGTTGGTGCCACCCACAACATGAATGGGTCTTCAATCTCAGTTTGCTGATCCATGTGCAACTCATCTCTCAAAACACTCCGCAGAATATTCAGAACTGAGCTTTACTAGTCTAGGTATTTCTTACTTCAGTCAAGTTGGTACATCATTGATAATGGTGGCACAGGGTGAACATCTTCAGTGCCATTCCAAAAGAACATTTCTTAGCCTTCTACTTTTGTCAATATTGGTTCCTCTGACAGTTGTTCTCTTCACTTTGTTAAAATTTACTGGTGTTGTCTTCTCCCTAAAATCTTTATCTTTACACCAGGTCAATTGTTGCTGAGTTTATTTGGTTACCTGTGAATATTTCAAAGGTTTGATCCCCACTGGATTGGTATATTATACTATATCAAAGGCAAGGACTCTCTTAATCTATGTATGAAGTGCTTGACATGAAGTACAGTGTTGTAATTAATAAATCAAATCACTTCTTTTGTGTCAAAGGTTAAAAGAGAGGACATGTCCACCATAACTACGACATAAAGTAACTATCAAAAAGTTCCATCAAAAATGCCAATAATATGCTTCTTATTTCTGTGAAAAATTCCATTGGAATTTTGATAAGAATGACATTAAATCTGTATATTACCTTGGAGAGTATGAATATTGTAACAATATTAATCTTGCATTTTAAGAAGAATAAATATATTTTTATTTGTGTCTTAATTTATATTCATCAATTTTAATGCACGATTCTTTCAGCTCTTTGTTTAGAATTACTTCTAAGTATTGTATTCCTTTTCATGAGATTTTAACTGGGATTACTTCCTTAATATTTTAGATAGCCTGCTATTAGTGTATAGGTGTGCAACTGCTTTTTATATTTTGATTCTGTATCCTGCAACTATTCTGAATGTATTAGCTCTAATAACTTTGGGCGAATTATTCAACATTAAATTAGATCATGTCAATCACAAAAAGAGTCAATTTTACTACTTCTTTCCAATTTCTATGACTTTTATTTCTTTTACTTGCCAAATTTCTCTGGTTACAGTTTTCAAAAGTGAATAAAAGTTGAAAAGTGATAAATTTTGTCTTGTTAACCTTAAAGAAAAAGTCTTCATATTTTAACTTTGTTATTATGCTATCCCTAGGCTTGATACAGGATTTCTGTTACATTGAGATGTATTTCTTCTGTACTGAGTCTACTGAAAGTTTTAATCATGAAAAGATGCGTAAACTTTGGCAAATAGGTTTCTTCTGCATTCACTGTCATGATTATGTGCTTCTTTTGCCTCTATCCTATGGCTGTACTGTATCATAATTTTTAATCTACATATGTTGAACTAGCCTTACATTTCAGTAATAAATCTCACCCTATGGGGTATGATTCTTTTAGCATACTCTACAATTTACTATTAATATCATTTTGGGTTGATTTTTACATCAATATTAATTAGTGATGTTGACCTGAAATTTTCTCCTTTGTTAGTGTCCTTCTTTAACTTTAATGTCAGGGCAATATATAGACTGTGTTTTGGAAGTAGCCACTACTTCACTTTTGTTGTTAAAAAAAAATGGTAAAGAACTACAATAATACTTTTTTGAATACTTAGTAGAACTCACCAGTGAACTTTTTAGTTCCTAGGCTTTTCTTTGAACAGGTTTTTTATGATTAATTCAATTTCTTTATTCATTGCAAGGTTTTTTTTTCAGATTTTCTCTTTTTTTGATAGAGAATACACATTCACTTTCAACAACTGTAGTGAGGAAAACTGGCTCTCTTAGTGAAGAAGAATAAATGCGGGCCTTTATTTCAAACTATACATAAAATCAAACCAAAATAAATTATTGAACTGAAACTGAAGAACTGAAACTTTAAAACCAATAGAAAAAATATTGAAAATGCCTTGATTCATACAATAGTTAGTTTTTGTAGATAGCCTCAGAAACACAGACAACAAAAGAACAAACAGACAAGCGGAATTGTGTCAGACTTTGGTTTCACAAAGAAAATAAACAACAGAGTGAACATAAAACTTGAAAAATGGGGAAGATAATAAATTACCTATCAGATAAGGGGTTCATGACTATCATATGTAGTTATTGTACTTAAATGATGAAAACTACGTAACTTGATTGATACCTAGGCAAAGGTTCTCAACAGATATTTCTTTGAAGAAAAGTAAAAGTCATAAGTAGGTCTGAAAAAACACTCAACATGCCTGGCTATCATAAAAATAGTTATCAAAAGCTAAAATAAAATATGACTTCACATCTGTTAGAATAAAATAAAAGAGAAGAAAGATAAATATGGATGAAAATGTAGAAAAAAGAGTATATGTGCACTTAACAGGAATGTATGAAATGCAATGAAACCTACAGAGAATGTTAAAATTTAAAATATTATAATAAAATATACATCATTCATTTTCCTCAAACATCATCTCCTTACTTCTGTCCTATTTATCCTACCATTCTTCCCACTTTATGAAGCAGTTCTGGAAAACTCTTCTGTGTTTCAGTGCACACTGTGGCTGCCTCCTTACCTTCCACCAGCTACCAATGTTTACTTTGAGACAGAGTCTGAAGTCTCAAGTTGCCTACAAAGTGAATAGGAAGGATAAGAACACACCGCGATGTTTTTATAACATGCCATTCCATTGAACGGCACTTAATACAGGATTCACTGTATTTTCTGATCATTCTTTGTAAAGACACTCATGACAGAAGACTTCCAGAACTGCTTCAGAAAGTAACAAGAATGGAAGGATAAGTGTGTTTGAAGTGGATGAGTGAGTGTGTGTGTGTGTGTGTGTGTGTGTGTGTGTGTGGCTAGCAATGTGTCCTTTATTGTAATACTTTTTAAACTTTTTAATCACTACCATATATTTTATTGCTCCTTCTAAATTGACACAGGAGTTTGAAAACAATATGGAGTTAAACAATTTGTCAGAGATGAAATTATGTATTTTTAACACACAAACACACGCGCGCGCGTGCGCGTGCGTGCATGGAGGGGAGGGAGATGTGTATGCACACACACATACTGGTAATCATGTAAGCTAATGGAAATATTACTTAGCTTGATTGGGGTAATCATTTTTCAATGTACAGGAATATTAAAACATGGCTTTGCTTGTTAAACATTTACACTTTTTATTCATCAACAGAAATGAAGAATAAATGCAAGTTTAAATTGTTCCAAAAAGTAAACAAGCAACATTCACATACTCTACACAAACTCTCAAGTACGAATTCCTCATATATTGTGTTTTTCCATAAGACTAAAAGGAAGTTGAACTAGGTTTCCTAATACCATTTCTTTTCTATAGCTAATTTTTCTTTTATGATAATTCATTAGGTTCTTAATAATTGTTTTCATTGTAGTAAGTACGTGTAATAAAAAAAATCTATCCTCTTAAACTTTCAAGTGACAATACAGTCGTGTTAGCTAGAAGCAGGATGTTGCGTGGAAGACGTCTAGAGCTTACGTAGCCTGTGTATTGGAAACTCTGCATCATTTGCACCACAGTTCTCCATTTCTGACTTTTTCTAATGAGTAGAAAGAGCCATTCTACATTGGATACTTCATGCAAGTAGAATTATGCAGTACTTGTCCTTCGGTGAGGGTTTATTTCACTTGGCATTATAACCTTAAGATTCATCCATGCTATTACCAATAATAATATTTTACTTCCTTTCTTAATTTTAATTCCTTTATTGTTTAATAACAACAATATTAGATAGTGTTCATGCATGATGTTCCCTCTATCTATTCACTGATCTGTTGGCATTTGGTTTGTTTCTGTGTCTTGGCAACTATGCAGAATGCTGCAGCGAACACAAGACTGCAATGCCTCCTTAGCATACTGATCACAATTCTTTTGGATATATATCCAGGAACGGGATTGCTGAAACTGGAAGTTCCATTTTTTTTGAAAAAATTTCATACTGTTTTCTTACATTATTTTACTTCCTACCAATACTGTGCAAAGGCATCAAACTTTCTATATACTTACTAACACTTATTATCTTTTGTTTTTGTTTTGATAACAACAGTGTTAATAGCTGTGTGATGATATCGCCTGGGGTTTTAATTTACATTTTCTTAATGATTATTAGCGTTAAGTATGTTCTCATATAAGTCAGCAATTTGTATACCTGCTTTGAAGAAGTGTCTATTCCCGTTATTTCCCTGTTGTTTTGGGTGGATTACTTGGTAGGCAGAAAGACTGCTGTTGACTCATAAGAGTCCCTTACATATTTTGGATATTAATGTCTTGTCAGATGTATGGTTTGAAAATATATTCTTTCATTCCATTGTGAGTATTCTTATCTCACACTGAAGAATTTCTTTGTATTTATCGTTCCCTAGTCACTGAGCTTATAAGGTGTAGGAGCTAGCCTCGTTAATGACTGACCAATACATCTTTTTTCATTTATTCCCCATTTTATTGATATGTATAAATGCAAAATTTAAGGTTTACAATGAAGTTTAGCATTTTGTGCACCTACGTGTCTTGTCAAGGTGACAAGGACTTTTCCAATACATCTTTTTGAGTTGAAGTTTCTTTTTAAAGTGTTGGTGGACTCCATAGAATTAACATAAGTTTCTAAAACAAAATGTGTTCTTTCTTACAAGAAAAATGAAAACAGTTTTGTGTTTGCAAATTTCATTTTTAGATTGGTATTTTGAGAAGTGCATAGCTTATCTTATTTTCAAAGTTCTAATCATTCATAAGTTATTTTGATATTAACTGTAATGAAATATTTTATTGCATAATTATAGTAAACCTTTATATCTATGTTTTCCTGTGGATATGATTTTCATGCTATTGTAATTTCTAAGTTTTGAAAAGTAGAAGAAAAAGAGATAAGAAATTATAAAACTTCATTGGTATTTTTAAAGACAGGAAACTATTAATTTCAAAAGAAGTCAAAATCTTCATATCAGGAGTCTTTCTGTCAAATTTTGGCAAAGATCCTGTGCTTGCACAAAGCTTAGTCAGCTTCTGCACCTTCTCCCAGGGCATGCTTTTTTTGGTAAAGTCCAGTTTTAGGAAAGAATCTTGCAAAGGTAACAAAAATCCACCTCTCTTGATATCCAATTAAATCTGGTCACCATCCTTCTGTATCCTGCTCCAATCACTCTGGCTTGTCTTCAACAAGTATCTTTCTAGATGGGTTTAGGCAACATTTCTGTGGGCGGTAATGTTTCTTCTTAGTGATATTCCTTCTGTTGACCCTTCCTTATTCCTTGGCCATGAGTTTCTACTTGCCCCTGCTTCAGTACATCTGGAGTTGAGCTCACCCCTCTCCCCAGCTGCGATGTTCCTTGTACCTTTTGGTCTAATCCTGACTAAAGTCTTCCTAGAGTGCTTTAATAAATACTATTGAGTAGTTTTTCTATAATAACACAAGAGATTTCCTGACTGTAAAGTACAATATTCACGAAATGATGGACTGAAGTTTTAAACTGAGCGTTGGTGTCATTTAAAAAAAAAGTAGATATTCCTATCTGTTTAGAATAGCTAGATTTAGAGAATGTCTGCCAAGAAGCAGATGATAGGAGGCAGAAGGAACGTTGTTAGCTGGGAGCTTGTACAAGAACCTTTCAAAGTGGTGGCAAAGTTTCTGAATTCATTAAATGTAGTAGTAGGATACAAATAGCAACTCATTTTATTTTTTGTTTATTTCCTGAGAGATTTCTGGGACTGGAATAAAGATCAGAAATCTAGCTGCTCCCAAGATCCCATCAACAGAGAACGATAATGACCAATCGATGATAGGGAAAGGAATTAAAGGGAAAAGTTTAATTAACATACTGTAACACTGATGGGGGGTACTGTGTGTGCCAAATAACAAAAACCAGTCTTTACGGCACTAAATTTTTTAAAGTGATTGCTGTAGACATTATTTGGTAGATAATTGTCCCACAAAGGTGTGCACATTTTTATTTCTGGAACCTTACACAGCAAAGGGGGCTTTGCAGATGTGAATAAGGTCGCTAATCAGTGACATTAAAATGAGAAATTATAGCACAGGCCTGTAATCCCAGCCATCTGAAGGGCTAAGGTAAGAGGAACACAAATTTAAGTCTAGATAAGGCAAGTTAGTGACTTAGTGATGCCCTGTCTCAAAATTAATATACATGAGCTTGGGAATGTACCTCAGTTCAAAGGCCCTAGGTTCAATCCAAAGAATAGAATAAAAAAAAAAGATGATCCAGAATTATGTTTGTGATTCCAACATCAAGGCCATCACATCAACCTCTAAAAGCAGATACAAAATGCCGTAAACTCAGTGAGCGAGACATGGCAAGGAAAGAAGAGCCAGAAGAGATTGAAAACACGGAGGGAAACATGATTCACAGCCACTGGCTTTGCAGAGGTAGGAAGAAGGCCATGTGCCGTGGAGTTCAAGTTGTCTCTAAATAACCACCAACTAAATAAGATGTCAGCCCTGTAATCACAAAGAACCCAATTACACTAAGCCACCCCATGAGGCAAGAAATGGCTGCTCCGTTAGATTTTCAAGTTAGGACTGTTACCCTAATGACACAACGATGAGACAGTATCAGAATTCTGACCTATAGAACTGGAATATAACAACTCTGGATTGTTTTAAGTTGCTAAATTTGTACAAATCTGTTTTGATATTAATAGAAAACAATACCATGCAATCTATTATATAATAACATTTATGTATTGAAACCCATGACCTACAATACACTCATAAAGAGTACTATGCACATAACCTTCTGATATAAGATGGCTTAAAATAATCAGTGAATTGTATGAATTTTCTCCATAGCCCAGAAAAATACACCTGTAGCACCAGAGCTTGGAGATGACATTAGTGCTGAGAGCCATTCTGAAACTAGAGGATAGTTCTAGACTCAAAGCGCCATTTGCCCATGAATTTTTTGTCTGGTTATGAATGCTCAGACTAGAGGTGCTAGCAGAAATGAATGCAGAGGATAAATAAATGGGGCCCACCAGCAAGGTTTAAAATAGAGATTTGGCCAGAACATCATGTATCAGAAGAACAGAGCTGCACAAATACTCATCTGTCAGGCGCATTTCTGAGCTCAGAGAACTGCTGAGAAGACTGGGTGAAACTGTGCCCGAGACTGCTGACACACACCTTCCACTTCGACCCAGGCCTCCATCTCCCCCGGTCTGGCTGCCATCCTTGCTTCTCTCATTTTGAGCTTATTATTTTTTCTCTTGTCATGTCATCCCTATGCCATTCAATCTTCTGGGAAGATCTGAGCGCTCCAGGTTGTGTGGCCTTTTAAAGACCACCTGGTGCATACCTGGGTGCTGTCAGCTGTAAGACAGGAGTTGTGCTTGTGATTCATACCCATCATCTGCACACATACCAGGATGGCACATAATGGACTATGGTGTCCTCACTTCAGAAGTATCTGGGTAGGTGAAATATTTCCCACCCTGGCCTATTCTCTCTGTACTTCAAGACAATTCTGCAAAAAGTAGCAAAACAACATACAACAGAGATATTTGTATACCCATGTTCATAGCAGCACAACTAACAATAGCTAAAATATGGAAGTCACCAAAATACCCATGAACAGAGCAGTGGATACACAAACTGTGGTACTTATATACACAACGGAATACTATGCACCAATAAAGTCCAACAATGCGGAGGCTTCACAGGCAAACGGAAAAAATTTGAGAACATCATGCTTAGTGAAGTGAGTCCGAAGCATAAGGTGAAGCATCCAATGGTCTCTCTGATATGAGAGTCCCAGAGCACAACTCCTATGGAACTTAAAATGAAAAACAAAGTGAAACAGCATGGTCCGGTAGGACAGGAGGGAGGGAGGGTAGGGTAGGGGGAGGGACAAAAGGAGAGTGGGAAAGCCCTTGTCACCTTGACAAGATACATATGTGCACAAAAGGCTCAACTCCATTGTAAACCTTAAATTTTGCACATATACATATCAATAAAAAGGGGGGGGGAAGTAGCAGAAAAATACAGATCCCAACTCTTGAACAGTCAACCTTTGTTTTATGTAAACAGCTAAATTTCAGGGAAAAAATAAACAAAGTGCAACTGTAAGCATTCCACTTGATCATACCTAAGCAAAAAGGGCTTCCTCTCCGACTGCTGGTATTGCTTCTCCTTGTAATTGACTCAGACATTCCTGTTTCCTGTCAGATAAAGCACACAGAAATATTCCTTGTTAAACAAGCTCCACATACATTTTCCAAGCACAGACACAAAGGTGCATGTTTATTTCAGGCAGGAAAGAAAATAATTCTCTACCATCTCATAACTTGAAAAGCATGAAACGGGTTTATTTATTGTACCTTCTCAAAAAGAAAAGATCATTCTGCTGCAACAGAACAGACACAAGTATTTAAGATATTTCTACAAGTTGGTTTCAATTACAAATCTATAAATTAGTGTTTCAAATATCTTAAATGCAGTATTATAAGCACATACAATTTTAAATTGCATGACAAAAGAGTTTCAATGTAGGAATAGATCTTGCATGTCTACTTAAAAGAAAGCATAAAAATGAGGGGTTTTTGAAGCCATTTGGCCCTTCCATTATGAAAATGGAGAATAAAGACCATCAGAGACTCTGAGATGAGAATTCGTTACAAGGAAAAGAAAAAGCTGGACACCACCACCGCAGACTCCCTGGATCCAGTGGTTGAGGCAAGCTGGGTGCTCTTCTTGCTTTTTAGATGAGTCAAAATATTATATTATTTTTTATTCAAACTGTATTAGGTTAGGATTTGGTCATTTGCAATTTAAAATAATGTTTAATACAAACTCAGATCAAACCGAGCCAATTTTAAAATCCTGCCAGTTTTGCAAATGTTTACCTCTCTCATTCATATTCCTGACGTGGGTTCTGAGCAGGACACCAAGCTCTCTGTCCTTTCAGCTGGAGCATTTGCCTCAGATCTTCCAATGAATGCCTGCTTTTGCAGGGGACTGAAATCACCGTTCAATTATGTTGAAAGACTTCTTGTGATTTTGCCATTACTTTAGCTCGTATGTTTTTCCTTTGCCCTGAAGTGTTAAAACATGTTAAGCCTCTCTACCCACTGCAATATTTTCCTACGTAGAGCAAAACCTCCTGTACTCTGACACAGCTGTGCAAATCTGAGGAGACTGTACATGTTATGTGCAAGAAAAGAGTGCATTCCCCAGCTGGCTGTGTGGCAGTCACCTGCAAACCCACCTCTGGCAAGAGGGGATAACAAATTCAAGCCTACCTGCACAATCTAACAATTTAGCAAGATCATACCTGAAATTAAAAAAAAAAAGAGCTGAAGATGTAGCTCAGTGTGAAGGTCCTGGGTTTATCCATAACTGAAAAAATATCAAAAAGTAAGTGACAGTACAGGAATATATAAACTCAATCTGGCTACAATGTTATTTGTGACCATCACCTGCACTTGTACCAGGGACTAACAACTAAGAGTTTGCCTTCGGTCTCAGAGATGACTTCGGACTTGAACCTTTTAGCAGTTGAGAATTTGGCAACTCATAGAGAAAGACTAAATGTATTTTGCATAGTGAGGTGGGCATGAATCTTCTGGAGGCCAAGGGCAGAATGTTATGGTTTGCATTTGGAATGTTCCCCCAAATCCTTGTTTATTTGAATGTTGTGGAATACCTATGGGAACATATAGTGTTAAGAAGTGAGGCCTGGTTGGAAGGGGTAGAATATTGGGATTGACCAAGAAGTGATAGGTGACTAGGGATTGACCTAGTAGGAGCAGGTCACTGGGGCAGAGCCTGAAAGGATAAATGCTAGTTCTGTTTTTCCTTCCTCATTCGGCTTCCTGACTACAATGAGGTAAGTAGCATTCCTCTGGCTTGGCTCCTGCCATATGCTTCTAGAACAGCCAGCCACCCATGAATGGACATTCTGAAACTGTGAGCTAAAATAAATCTCTTCTCCCCTTCACTACAAATGCTAGGTATTGTGTTCCAGCAACAAATAAGTTACAACGACACTCACCATGCACGTAGGATTTATGAATTATATTTACTGTTCAAAAGTATATTTCTAACATTAATCCATTGAATTGTGTGTGGCACTAGTTCGTTCATTTTCTTTGTTGTGTGAGATTCAGCTGGGTGTATATATCACCAAATATCATGCTCAGTATTGTTATTGCTTTTAGTATTTTTCTATAATAATAAATACATTTGCAAGAATTATCTAGGATTTAAGAATTGAGGGTTTTAAAGTTTATAAATGTTCACTTATAAAACAATGTTAAATTGTTTTTCAAAGTATTTATATCATTTCACCTTCAACCACAGTATACAAGAAATCCTGATGATCTATGAGTTTCCCAAAGCTTAGCAAGTTTACATTTGCCTGGTTCTCAGGGGATTTCCAAATTACTCATCAGTGGGCTTTTCTTCTCTGCAATGCCTCTTCCTTTCCTTTACTCATTTTCAAAATTGGATTCCTTTGTCTTCTCAGAACTTCTTTGAACATTTTTATATATTCTCATTTATAAATCATTGGCCAATTATATGTATTTCAAATACCTAGCCCTGCTACCAGCTGATTAAAGGCCGATTTAATTGCAAATTTGTCTCCTCGTTTCCAGCTCAAATCAAGAGAATCAAGAGGCCATAAACAGTGGTAAAAAAGGAAAAAAGGTTTATTCAAAGCTAGCTTTAGGGAGATAAGAATTATTTCTCTAAAAATTTCCCATATCTCTATTTTATCCATGTGAGCCATTATCTATGAAATGTAGAGGAAGAATTACAAATTTAATGTCACAAAATAAATTTTACAGTCTCCTGTTAGCCAGCAAGCTCAACATTTTCCTTCATACCATTGGTGGAAGCCAGCTGAGCAGTACTTGACCTGAAAAAAACTACTTTTTTTCCTCCAGCATGCATCTGCATATGTATAGTTCAGGTATTTATTGGCTTCTGAGGAAAGAAGGGAGTGGAACACTTAGAAATCACTTTTCTTTCCCCAAGTCTGGAAAACATGACCTTTAATTTAATGTTTCCTTGACTCTATCAGGTCCAATATAAAGCTTCTTATTTCTGTTCTTTTATTTTTGTCTTTCTATAAATTTACTATTTTGGTTGGGTGGTATCTTTTATCAAATAGTATCAAATAATAATTATTAATTTTAATAGAGCATATTCATTACATTCAATGGGCTGTACCTTTTATGTTCTATTTCAAAAAACCCTTCTTTGTGCCATACAAACAACAAAAGAAATTTTCCTTATATTTTTTCCTAAAATGTTAAAATTCTGCCATTCATACTTAAACCTAACCTGTGAATTTGTTGTGACGTTGAAATTCAATGTCCTTCTTTTTCTGGATTACTCTTCCTATTAGCAAAACTCATTGAATGTTTTCTCTTTTTCCCTGTGTGTGTGTGTGTGTGTGTGTGTGTGTGTGTGTGTGTGTGTGTATGAAACTTTTCTTGGACACTTTTATTAGTCCAGAAACTTCTGATTTAAGATGGTCCTTCACTCACAGTCTTCATTAGAGCATTGTTATGGTTGACTATCTGGTCCAGAATCAATTTAGTAATAGTGATGTTTGCAACATCTTGTTCCCCCTACTCTCTACTGGGGATAGAACCCAGAAACACTCTACCACTTAACTATATTCCTAGTATCTGGCCTTTGCTTTTTAAAATTATCTTCTATTATATTAGCTTTTTTGTTGTTGTTTGTCTTGAGGCAGGATCTCATACTATAGTCCCTGCTGGTCCTGAACTCAGTATGTAGTCCAGGCTATCCTAGAATTCACAGTAATCCTCCTGCTTCAGCCTCCTGAGTACTGGGATTACAGGTGTACACCGCTACACCCAGCTCGCATGTGGTGCTGGGGATCAAACGTGGGTCTCGTGCTTCTTTGGCAAGCTCTCTAATTACAGATCTGTATCAGCCCCAGCCCCAGCCCCTCCTATTTCACTTTGTCACAAGTGATTTTTCAAACTCTCCTTTAAAAGTAGAAAATTCAAGAACTCTCCTACTCATAGAAACATATTCCACTATAGGTTAATAAGGACCTCCCTCTTTTAAATATTGATGAACAAAGCCAACCGAGGATGTAGTTCAGTGATTGGAGCACTTGACTAGGAAACACGAGGCCCCTGGGGTTCTATGCCCAGCACCACCTACTAGCTAGGCTTGATGGCCCATGTCTCTCATCCCAGAACTCCAAAGACTGGACAGGAAGATTGCTGTGAGCTCAGGACCAAACTGAACTACACAGAGAGATTCTGTCTCAAAAACAAAACAAAACAAAACAAAATGTTGAACAAGAAATATAGCCTCTGGCAAAATGTAAAGGTTGTAGTTTTATTAAGGAATGTAGTTCTGACAAAGATTATTAATGTAGTAAACTGCTGAATGTTTATCTTGTTAACCTTTCTGAATGCATCTTTGAAGCCATAGAAAATAGTACTATAACTATCTAACATAAATAAAACACTTTCAAGCAAGCATTGGAGCTAAATATTAATTCAAGTATGAGCTGGTAGAACACTGTGTTGGTATTCTCTTTAGTTCCCAGGGACTTTGATATTGTAGGAGGGCTAACTCATGGCTGTGCCTGTAAATAAGTGAGGAGAGGTTTCTTGGACAACAGTCAGCATGACTCAAGCTCCACCTCCACCAAGAACATTTGAAAGTAAAGCCCACAAGTTACATCTTACCTAAGCAGATCTCCGGGCTAGAGTGAATATATCTTCCCTGGCATATTGCATGTCATCCCTTACCTTTCATTGCAGCTTGAGATGGACCATAGTCCTGTATTACTAACTAAACCAGTCCCTAGCGCACACATCCCTCCCTTTGTTTACCCAGTCGTTTATCCCTTCTTACTTGTGCAGTTGTGTTCTTTGAATACCATATTATCTGGCAATGTAATTATTACCTTGGCACACTCAATGTCTGATGCCAAGAACTCTGTAAATTATGCAACATGTAAACTCAAGCTAATCTATTATAAAATTTAATGATCTTTCAATCCTTTTATGTTGAACATCATGTCATAACTTCTGTGTATGACTCTGTTATGTTTGCTTAACCAATCACTCAGGACATCCTGTGCTCTAAAGTGAAACAAAACAGAAGAAAAGCCCAATATTATTTCTGAAAAGATGATTTTTCAAATCAGATCAACGGACAGAACATTTCCTGAGTGAATTCAAAGTTGGAATTGATAAATGAATAGTTCAATTTGTTCAATGTTGAAAGTCTCTAAAGTAGAATTTCACTTTAAATAAACAGAGATTGTATTTTGAGAGGATAAAGAAATTTAATTAAAATAAAGAAATAGCTTTATAAAAGATAGAAAATTGTCCAAGCTTTAAGCTTCACTTAATAAACAGTTCTTGATTCATCCACTAATACTCCATTAATTCTAAATGTTTACACATTATCAAATTTTATCAATAATTTATGACACTGCCACTAAAATTTGTTGAAGGAAATAATAAAGCAGTACTTTCAGTGTTAAATAAGAAACCCAAGACTTAACTATGTATGTGTAGATCGAGTTCTGATTTTGAGCATGTTAAAAAGTACTCTGTACATTAAAAAATGTAACTATAAGAAAATAATCAAAAGTTGTAAGTAGTTCTTCTGGCTAATGGATCTATATTAACTAAATTTACTAAATTTCATTTTTTAATTTTAAAAATATATGCTACAGATAATATTAATGATGTATGTAACTGCCTTATACACATATTATATAACATGTACACATATACATATATATATATATAATCTTTATGTTGCTCAATGGAACATAGTTTCTAAATTGCTACTATAACTTTTCATTATTATAGTGAAAATGATAATACCTCATTAAATGTGAATAAAATTATTGCAAATCACCTACATTACTCAGGGTTATGCAAAAGACATACTTTAATGATTGTGAAATTAATTAAAAATGTATTAGCACTTATAAAAATGCAACATTGTTTTAGATCTTGATTAAAAGTACACTAAATGTTCAAAAATTCAAGGAAAATATGTTTGAGTGTCCATTAATTTTCTGATCAATATAATACATTAAATTGAATGTTACTGCTATAAATGTCAAATCAAACTAAACTGCCTTAAGTGAATCAAATAAGAGATTTTGAAATATTCAACGGGTGCAAAGTACAAATACACATGCAAAAATTCTCACAGCTGAAAGTTATCCATTGTAACAAATGTTGCTTGTTTTTGCAAAAATAGATTTTTCAAACACTGTTTTAGGTGATTTACATTTTAAATAGATTTGCATTGGATTAGAAAGCTTTGATTTTATCGACCTATAGTCCAATTTAAACAAGACCATAACAAATTGATGGAGCTTTAAGTAGAAGACTGGCAGAAAAAGGGCCTTATAAAGAGAAGCACGGTGTATATTGAGGCTATGAGACACATCAACAGGCTGGAGTGCCCAGTGTGTGTGGAGCAGTAAGCTGACAGAAATGAATACGGAACCCAGAGTGAGGAGCTGGGGACATCACTGTATAAATCTCCAAAACAAATTTTCCACTATGGAGAGGTCAAAGTGTGGGACACCCATTTTTTTTTATGCCATATAGAGCTTAACAGTTCATCGAGGAAGTTGAGTATCCATGATTGAACACTTCCAAGATGCTAGTCATTTTTCTATAAACAGTGAGCAAAACAGAAAAAAATGTCCTGTCTTCATGAACTTTAGGTGCGTAGTAGTAAACATGACATAACGTTCCTTGTGGTAAAAGTCTTAAAGGAAGAAAAGAGAGGGGAGATTGGGATTTAACGTATAAGACAAGTGAGGGTATAGAGTGAAGAGACAGCCCATACTGGTCCTGAAGTTGCTATGTAGCCCAGGCTAGCCTTGAACTGACAACAGTCCTCCTGCCTCAGCCTTCCTAGTGCTGGGATCACAAGCATGAGCCGCCATGTCCGGCTTATTCCTCCACTCTTTTGTCCACAGATCCACAGCCTCTTTTTAATATTTCTCTTAGGTTTTTATTTTATGTATCTTTTTATATTTATTTAAGTCTAAGCCAGCTCTCCAACTAGGCTGCTTTAAATTTAAGTTCAAACAAATTTCTTACTTATCTTCAGATGAAAATAATTTATAATGTATAATATGCCAAGTGGTCCATATGTATTTCCATCAGAACTGCTTACTTTTCCATTTGAATTCCTAATAGATTATTTTGACTACATCACATGGGAAAGGGTTTGGTGAGCTTTTATCTTATGTAAGCCAGTTATATCATCATACTCATTTTCATGAGTATGTATAGCCACACATACATGTCATAGCCAAGCATGCAAATTACTGATATTACCTTCAATGTAAAGATATGTGGCTGTGTCTTAGTCTTTGGAAAGTTTGTCTTAGGGAATTATTGGAAGAAATAAAAGATATATTGTACTGTCAGTAGTTAATATGTATTTGCATCTGGGAGAAAGGGGGAAACTTCAATTTCATGCCTTCATTTAGTAAACTTTCAAGCCACCTTTATCATCTTCTGCAGTCATTCAGTTCTATTACCCAGAAAGCTGGCAATTTCAAAAGTGGCCGTTATTGTCTGCCAGCCTGTCAGGGTGACACAGAAAAGTCAATACATTTCATTTTAGGGCATATCTTTTCTAGTATGAGTTCAGTTTTATAGCACTGTTTCTTTGTTCATGAAATTATAATGAACTGGATTTTCACTTCTTTTGACTATTAGAATTTCCCCACGTGCCTTAAAAGAATAAAATCAGGCAAGGTGAAAATGAGAGTGCATGCTATGGGGCCTCTTTCATTTTCTTAATGAACTCATGAGTTTAAGCTCATGAGTTTAAGGATGATTTTCAGAGTTAGGAAGGACGGTCCTACTAAGGAAAAGAAATGAAGTCAAAAACAAGGAGTGGTTATAGAAACAAGAATAGGAGTCCTAATTTGGATCTAGTAAAAGAAAAAACAAACTAAAATGGGGACATAAGCAAGAGTTTTAGGGAACAAGAAAAGAAATTCACAGAAAACCCGCTAATGGGGAAGGAGGAAAAGGCAACTTCTCATCAACTTTCTAAAGACCAAGAAAAAAAAAATAAGAAAAGTTTAGTAGAACTCAGAGGGTTAGGTATTTTTTTCTGAAAAAGAAGTATTAAAATGACCACTTACTTAAATGCCCAAGAAATTTAGTTCTATTCCCCAAAACTGAGTGGTATAATGGAGTTTCCTGTGCAATAATAGACCAAAGTTGTTTTAATAGTTGTTTTTTTGGTAGAGTTTTTCACCAGATACAAGTTCTATAGTCTCTCAGGGAACAGGAATGAAACAGATGCTGAAAAAAACTTGTTTTGAAGATTTTCTGTTTAAAGAATTTAAAAAATAAAAACATTTATGTTGTTATTTCCTCATCGTTGTTAGCATGTATTTGCAATAGAGATGGAAACACTGAACTTGAGGATTTTGCACACAGGTGCATCATGTCGATTGCACACTGTCTTTCCTGTATTGTTATTTTGTAGCTGTTGCTTGCTCAATAATACTTTGCCATATTTAGATGTAAAATACAGAATTAATTTATCAAGGAGCACTCACAGGACCTAGTAAAAGTAGTAATAGTAGTAGTAAGTCGTTTATTACTCATTTCGTGGAGTCCACCAATATTTTCTCTCCTTTATTTATTTCCCTGAGTGAAGGATGGCAGGGAAGGTCATTTCACCATATTGAACAGATGGTGGGGAGTAACTGAGTGACACTGACATTTCTTCTCCTGGCTAACATGGCCAAATGGGTTTCATATTTCTACAGGGTTTATAGTTCTGAGTGACACATTTTGTTGCATTTGCTTTTACAAACAAACCTCCAAATGTTTAAAATAACTCAAGGTAGGCATTGTAAAAAAAAAAAAAAAAAGTATTGAAAAGCCACAAAGCATATTCCTGGTTCTCCCAGCAGGCTTTCAGTGATGTGCTCTTTTATTCCTCTGGGTTCAATGTACCCAATTTTATTTTATGTCATTAAAGCCTGTTCAATGATCCCAGTGTAATTATGGTGTGCTGGATTTAGAAATGCAAACCAAATAAACTGACAAGGATTATGCTACTGACTCAAGAAATTATTATAAGGAATCCATGTAACTGCTGGGTAACAATTTTCTAGGATAATTATTTCTCTTTTGGAGATGAAAAATTAAAACAGACAGGGTATTTTTTGAGAATTTATGCCTTTTCTTTGGTCCAAAGATTCCTGTGAAAGTTGGGCTTGTCTTGATTTTCATGATTTTCGGTGTCATTGCTTTGTATAAACAGTTCTATCCTATGAGTAATGCTGAGATCATGATGGGTAAGCACTCATAGTTTTTCTTAAACCCAATGAGTTTGATAAAACAAACTTTAGGATGAATTTAAGTTAACTTGTGACATTAAAGGGGATTGAAGTTACTTACAGATTCATTCATCTTAATGGATTTCACACTGAGTTTTAAAGAAATTTAAGAACTTTCTCAGGTAATATGCATGGTGCTAAAGTTCTGTTATGTACAAGGGGGTAGGCTGTGGAATCTTGTTTGGCCTCTTGAGGCTCAGTTTCCTGATCTGGAAAGCAATAAGGTCTATGTAGCACATGTTTGCTCGCTCGATATTACTCTGTCAAATTTAGATTTAAGATACAGAATTAATTTACTAAGAATTATTCACAGAATCTAGTAATGATATAATAATAGTAATAATTTATTACTGTAATAATAGATTTATTTTCTTCCTTGTGAAATCCACCAAAATTTTCTCAATTGTTTCTTTTCATGGAGTGAAAAATAACTTTTGACAAGCCTTTATTCCAAAAATTCAAACTATTTATAAACATGGGGTTTTTATTTTTTAAATAAACTTTACTTTTTATTTTAGGGCAGGGTTTCACTCTGTAGCCCAGGCTGTTCCTGAACTCCCTATGGAGCCCACGCTGGCCTCCGACTCACGGCAATCCTCCTGCCTCAGTATCCCGAATGCTGGGATTACAGGCATGTGAATAAACTTTACATTTTTAATAGAATTAGATTTACACAAATGTTGTGAAGTGATTGTATGTTGTTACCTGGTTAATCATGTCATATTAGTATGGTGTATTTGTTACAATTAGTGAAATAAATGATACACTATTTTAAATTAAAGTCTGTAGGTATATTTTCTTAGTTTTTACCTACTGGTCTTTATAAGTCTCAGAATCCCATCTAAAACATCATAGTATGCTTACTTGTCATAGCTTCTTGGCCTCCTCTTTGCTATTATAATACTTAAGACCTTTGTTGTTTGGATACCACAGACAACTTTTAGGTGTGTGAATTAAGTATTATTGAGTTTTTGCTGTTCGGTTTTCCCTGATACGTTTCTTATGGTCATATTAGGATTATAGGTTTTTGAAAGACCATAGAGGTAAAATGGCCTTTGTACCACCAAATTTGTTTATGTTGGATTTGAAATTATGGTTAAGATAGTACTTTCCTGAATTCTGCACTGTGATGTCATTATCTTTCTACTTCCTATACCCCTCTCCATCAGATGCAGCACACATTTCAGAAGCGGGGGGTTATGCCCCATCTTCTTGGGAGCCTATCATGGATTAATCACAATAAAAATGATTATGATTATCGTTAATAATGGCTGGAGTGGACTGAAATTGGTATTTCATTCTCTTCATTTGTTTGGGTCTGATAAAACCTCATAAGTTAGGCTCTTATGAAATAATTTCTCATAAGAGTCAGCCTTGTTAAAAACAGAGTGGTTTGATATGCCCTACAATGTTCCCTTCCTCTTTCCTCCCCATGCTGGAAGCCTGAATGGTTTGGCTCAGCCCTGCAGTATGAGAACCAGATGGAGCTCTTGGGGTAAAATAATTCACTAAACTGTGGGTGGCCATGTGGCAGGACCTTGGCCTTGACTTTTTAACTCTTAGACTTGTTTCCACTGACGCTTCTGTATTTGATCAATTACAGTTCAGGATTTTTTTTTTTTTTTACATGGAGGCTAATGTCCATGGAGGTTAATGCTGAGGATCTCTGCATAAGGCACAATTTCCAGAATTCATGGATCCGTCCTTCTAATCTGAGGGCAGTGATTCGCCCTGTAAACTATACATATGATGACTATAAGACAAACTATTGGCTGATTTTTCAGTGTGTTCAGCATTTTACATGTTACTGTGACAGAATGACAGCTCAACCCAATTAAGTAAGTAAGTACATTGAGTACTTACTAAATTCTTTGAAGAAAAATCTTAACAATCTTATTTATAAAAGTGTATAAGCTATGTATGCCCTTTACCTGTAAAAAGCCCAATCACATAAGGAAACTATATACATTGGTGTAGTCACTGAATCCAGACCTAGGATTTCCTTTACTATTTCTTATTAAAGTACTTTTGGGCTGGAAAATACATTAAAATTACATATGAAATATAAATATGTTAATTCATGATACAGTCATATAATTTTTAATTTTAATTTTAGTGCTTATTTAGAATCCTTCTTCAATAGACTAAGATTCAATTTTTATTTCCAAATATTTATGAAACATATTCTGAAATTTGTTTTTCAAGATCCAGTTTGCTGCAATAACTATAAAAATAAAGATTGATCAAGTCTGTAAACTTAGGGAAATAAAGATCAAGTAAATAAAAATTGATCCTATAAACTTAGAGAAAAATTATGCTTTAAGATCAATACACAAATAGTAGTATTTAGTTCTAAACATAGATATATAAAATTTAAAAAATGACATAGTAACCTAATTTACCAATGACACACACATAGAAGGAAAAGAGATACAGTGAGATAAAGACACTTTTTCAGTAGTATTTCTTTTGTCTCCAAAGAAAATTTTGGATCATTCTTACTTTTAATATTCTGATGAATGTTTCCATAGGTTTCCACAGAGTAGGGTCTAAGGGACAGGTCCTTGACTTATTCCTCCAAGTCATTGTTCCATCTTCTCAAAGACTCCCTGTAAAGTAGAAAATCTAGGTGAAAACAATATACATGTGGAATGAATGTTTTTCCTAGGGCTAGGAGACATCAGAGAATCACAAAGTGAGGTACATTTCTGGCATCCTGTCTATTTTCTATGGAAATGACCATGGGATTACATCACTTCTTGAACTCTTAAAAGCTAAAAAATATATGCTTGAATCCATTTCTTGTAGAGTTGACCATTTTGAAGAAGAGCATATTCTATATTGATCGTATTGAATAGATAAGAGCGATGATTATTAATTCACTTTGACTGAACCCAGCTTGTGTACTCCAAATAAAATAAAGAGCCCCAGATATACTAAATTCCAAGTAAATACTTTATGGAATTCAATTGATGCACATAGATCAACAAGATGATTATATGAGTAATTTTTTATCAGTAAACCAAATAATTTAATAAATTGGATAATAGTTCATCATATTCATAACCTTCCTCATGTTAGTGCTATACCATTATCACATACTCTTGAGGAATTTTCAAGCATGTATATGATGGTATTATAAAATGATGTGTGTGTGTGTGTGTGTGTGTGTGTGTGTGTGTGTGTGTGTGTGTGTGAACATGCCTAGATTATACTTTCTATGAGGCTCTAGTGATGCTTTTAGGTGTTAGAAATTATTTAAGGTTTGTGAAACAATAGAACTTTCCTCTGGCTACTACATGAACATATGTCCATTACTTTTTATTTTTACTGTTACAATTATTACAAATTCTGTCGATTTTTACAAACTGTTTTTGCCTTCGTGACTTTGTTACTTTATCAGGACAGAATTTAAAGAAAACCTTGACTCTTGGATTAAGATCTTATTAAAACACTGTTAATAATGTTGACTTAAAAACACAGTATTGTAGCTATTGTTAGTTTTAAAAAGAATTTTCCCACAAGATAGAGGTCATTATACATCAAGGTCAGTGGATTCTTAGTTTCATGAAAGCACAGCCGCCTGTCCAGCATGATTAGCATCACTGATTGTAGGAGAGTCAAGTTTTTGGCCCTCCTTCAGACTTAGTAGTCAGAAATTCATGGGGTGGGGTGCACCAACATGCAGTGTGAAAAAACTAGGTGACTCTTATTTGCTTTATCTTCAGAACACTTCATCAGAAATGAGGCAACTCCCACAATTTCAAAAACAAAAAAGAAACAAACATGTATTCAGTGGTTTATCGCACTGTTTCTTATCTTCTTGAATCCTCCTTTTCTATTTTTCCTATACTACTATTTCAATAATATATATTTATTTTTCCATTAAATGTGGCCACTGCTAATTTAAGGCCTCAGCATGAATTCTTACCTTAAAAGGTTATGTTTAATTGGCTTACAGATTAGTAATTAGCATTCAATTACTTTTAAAACAATTTCATTTCAGACCTGGTTATTATTTCAAGTAGTATTTTATAGTTGGTGGAAAAAATGAAAGAGAAAGGACTTATGTATTATTGCATTATTCAAAACTGGTAAAAGTGTAAATTTTATTTTGTGTTCTTAAATATGATGTCAGATGTGCTCTTATTTTAATTTTTACTGTCATTATTACTATTCTAAAGAGGAAAATAGAGAGCTGCTTCTAGAATTTCTCTCATGCTAATTTGTACTATGGGAATGGAAATTTTAAAAATAAATTTAAAAACCTAAAGAGGACAAAAACACACAGAAAGAAAGTGGGATGAAAGAGAGGTAAGAACATGTCAGATGAGATTGGAGAAACTTCATCAAATAGAACAACGAAAATAATCTAAGGCCATATTTGTGAAAATAAGTCACTCACCAAATAAACAAGTTTTTAGATTAAAGACACTTGGTCTGATTGTATCCCTACAGTTGACTAAATGAGCTTGTTAATGTCCTCTGCTTCTATTTGCATCGTAGAGGAAGTGATATTTTAATACCTACCTACACCTACACCTTGTGGACTACAGTCGGCTATAATGACCAAACAGTTTTCTTTTGCTTACCCTGGAATAATGAAGCTTTGAACTTCTGTTTGTCTTATCTCATTGGATTCTCTCCCCCCCCCCATTTTATTGATAACTGCAAAATTTAAGGTTTACAGTGAAGTTGAGCATTTTGTGCACATACGTATCTTGTTAAGGTGACAAGGACTTTCCCACTCTCCTTTGTCCCTCCTCTTACCCACCTGTCCCTCCCTCTCCACCCTACCCCCCTATTTCACTTTGTTTTTCATTTTAAGTTCCATAAGAGTTGTGATCTGGGTTTCTCATATCAGAGAGACCATTCGATGTTTCACCTTCTGCTTCTGACTCACTTCACTAAGCATGATGTTCTCAAGTTTCTTCCATTTGCACGCAAAAGCCTCCACACTGTTGTACTTTATAGGTGTATACTATTCTATTGTGTATAAATACCACAGTTTGTGTATCCACTGGTCTGTTGATGGATATTTTGGTGACTTCCATATTTTTACTATTGTTAGTTGTGCTGCTATGAACATGGGTATACATATGTCTCTGTTATGTGTTGTTCTGGCCTCTTTTGGTTATATTCCCAGGAGGGGTGTCACTGGATGGAAGGGGATATTTATTTCTAATCTTTTGAGAGATCTCCATCCTGCTTTCCAAAGTAGTTGCGAATTTACATTCCCACCAGCAGTGCAGGAGGGTTCCTTTCTCCCCACAGCCTAGTCAGCACTGATTACTATTTGACTTGTTCATATAGACCATTCTTTCTGGAGTGAGATGGTATCTCAGCTTCGTTTTGATTTGCATTTCTTTATGGCTAGAGATGTTGAACATCTTTTCACGTATCTATTGGCCATTTGTACCTCTTCGTGAGTGAACTGCCTCTTCATTTCATTTGTCCACTTTTCAGTAGGATCCTTTATTTTGCAGATGATGTGATAATCTATGTGGAAGACCCTAAAAACTGCACTATGAAACTTCTGGAATAATAAAAAAAATTTAGCCAAGTCACAGGCTACAAAATTAAGACTAAAAAATCAATAGCTTTTCTCTACACTAACAATGAGCTTACTGAGCAAGAACTCAGAAAAACAATTCCATTCTGAATAGCTCAGCAAATAATTAAATACCTAGGAGTATACCTAACCAAGGAAGTGAAGGACCTATATAAAGAAAACTACATTACATTGAAGAAAGAAGTTATAGGAGACACTAGAAAATGGAAAGCCATCCTCTGCTCTTGGATAAACAAAATAAAATAGTCAAAATGACTATCCTGCCAAAACTGATTCCATGCAATTCCTATCAAAATACCTACAAGTTTCTTCAAAGAACTTGAAATAACAATTCTTAAATTCATATGGAACTAAAAGAGACCAAGACTAGCCAAAGCAATCCTGAGCAACAAGACCAAGGCAGGAGGCATTACAATTCCAGACAAAAGCAATAGTTTTGAAAAACAATATGATACTGGCACAAAAACAGACAGATAGACCAGTGGAACAGAACTGAAGATGCAGAGACAAACCCAAATACCCTCAATTACTTAATCTTTGACAAAGGGGCCAAATCCATACAATGGAAAAAGGACAGCTTGTTCAACAAATGGTGCTGGGAGAACTGGACATTCACATGCAGAAGAATGAATCTAGTCACACACCTATCACCATGCACCAAAATAAAAATCAAAGTGGATCAAAGACCTAGACATTAAAGTGAAACAATGAACCTCCTATAAGACTCATTAGGCAAATATCTAGAAGACATAGGGGTAGGCAAAAACTTCCTTGACAAGACACCAAGAGCAAAAGAGATTATCCCCATTGTTAACAAATGGGATCTTGTCAAATTAAAAAGTTTCTGCACAGCAAAGGAAACTATCGACATTGTAAAAAGAGAACCAGCAAACTGGGAAAAAATATTCACCACCAACATCTCAGATAGGAAGCTCATAACTAGAATATACAGGAGCTGAAGAAAAGTAAGCCTCACATTGGATTTCGTATACAAAAAAGATGTGAGAAATTACAAGAACTTTGAATTGTAAGAGAAAATAACTATTATTGAGACCAATTTTCCCACTTAAAAATTCGATGCAATTTTAAGTTTCAAGAAGTTATCATAAACACTAGTTAGCAACACATACTAGACTGGAGCCAGCTTCTTTGATACTATTTTATGTTTGGTGAGCATTCCTTTTAGCGCTAGAAGGAAAGGTATCATTTATTTAGCCATAGATTTTTATATGAATAAGGTAGCAGTAGTAAAAGATGAAAAACATCACTATGTCTGAAAAACATATTTGAGTTGACTAAAATTCACTAAAAGAAAATCAGCTCATAACTCCTCAACTATACATTTTTGAAGCAACCATGAAACTTCAGACACTCGGGAAAGGAGACTTCCAGAGCTATTTTAGAAAGTGACAAGAGTGATAAGTGGGTGTGTTCTAAGGGCTCTTGTAGCCCTTAGAATGGGTCTTATTATATTTTTCAATAACTCATATGTACAAATGTAGAACCAATTGTAATGCAGGTAAAACTTGGACAGGTGTGAGAATTAAAATTCAAAATTTTACAACTAATACGTACACATTCATGATGCATAGTTAAGTTTTGACATATGCCTTATTGCAGAATTATTTTCATAAAAAAGTAATAAAGAAATTCCAGGTATAAATTCGGTGGCAATGTAATAAATGAATTGTGAGTGGAAGCGTGTGACTGGATAATTAAATTCTCACTCATTCTCACTTTCACATGCCTATGAAAGTTACTGTAGAACTGAGAAAGTTCTATGTGCTAAATCCCAGATTTCTGCCTCCAGCTCTTTGTCCAGATTTCTTTGATATTTTGTGGAAAGTAGAAAATGTAGACCAATCTTTGATATATGTAGAATGAGTAAACATGGCATGACTTTGGAAGATGAAGACAAGATCACAAAGTGAAATAGATTTTTAGCAACCTTTCCACTTTTTACACATAATTTCAACCTTTGGCTAGTTACTAAGTCAACTATGACCTTCTAAATGAATGTACAAATAAGAAAAACAGCTATTATTTGTATGTAAATGTAGAATGCAAAAGTACAAGAGGATGATGTTCTGCTGTCTTTACATGGTCATGATTAAAATACAGCCACGCATTCTCTCAACATGACTGCTGTAAAAAATTTTTTTTAATTCCTTTTTTTGTGAGATAATGCTGAATATATGTTTTTCTCTCTTTTGCACATTGGCAATGTGTCAAGCAACTAAAACTACACATATGTATCTACAGAAAACTCTGGTTTCCTTCCACATACGGTATTAACAGAAAAGACATTCCATTCTTTCATTGTTTGATACACAGAAAATGCCATTTTTAGAGTTTCCTCAATGTACTAAGAAAGTGTACTATTTTGCCTGAGAAAATTCAGTATCATCCATCTGCCAATTTCTATCCCTGTTGTGAGGTC
Organism: Ctenodactylus gundi; assembly: GCA_004027205.1. NCBI lineage: Eukaryota > Metazoa > Chordata > Mammalia > Rodentia > Ctenodactylidae > Ctenodactylus > Ctenodactylus gundi. The sequence goes on from PVKB01000149.1 coordinate 35,261, forward strand.
ATTGCTAAGTATTTTAGTAAGTGCTGTGTCAAGAGCTTTTCCTTGCCGATAATTAATAGGTTATTCCTGAGGCATAAATTTATTACAGCTACTTCTCTGCATGGTTTCAAATAAATTATATCTAGAAACATAAATTACCATTCTTCCAACCAATTATACACATAATCTAAGTATTACATAAATATGTGATCTTAAATAGACTTTAAAAATCATGTAGTATATCTTCCAAATTTCATTCAATATAATACACAAATAATATTCAAAGTATGTAGCAATAAATCTAACGATTGCATAGTGCATGAGTTCTGTCTCTGCTATATTTGGGCTTGTCTAGAGTCCCAGGGTAGGAAGCAGGTGTTCAAGATAGTAGCTAGGCAACAGAAGGAGCAATGGGCACTTCTTTTTTTTTTTAAATCAACCTGAATAGATCACATAGTTCAATATGGTTCAGCAGTAAGTACATCAACTGGTAAATGTTGAATGATTGTCAGCCCTGACAATATCCAAACTCATTCTTAAAAGCTTTCTTTTTTCTCTAGGATTTTAATGTACATCTCTCACTGGTCACAGCACCAATCCTTGCTCAGTCCAAATAAGGTGTCAGATTCTATCTCAGATCTTCACTGCCTCACTAGCCACCAAAAACAAGTTGTCAGCTTTGGAAAAAAAAGGAAAACTATAAAGCAATACAAACTCAAAATTGTTTTATAACGCTAGCTGTTTTTCAGGTTTGAAGTAGTTCTCTTATCTTCAATATAACTCTCATTTTCCTTCTTTAAGAAGAAGAGTTATCCAACTGTATCAGCTCACACAAATATGCATATATATATATATATATATATATATATATATATATATATATATATGTCTGGAATTGCAGAATATTTTGTCTGAATCATGCAAAGTAGGACTTGGTTACAATAATTTATCTTCTGATTGTTCATCTTCAGAATTCTTATTCCTTTCATTGAAGTGAGCTATTGTTTAATTGTTATATTTTGTTTTTGTTTTGAATTTATCATTGTACAATGCAAGATGCATGGATTTTGTAGTTTGGATTGGGAATGTTCCTCCTATGCTCATGTGCTGAAGGCTCCATCCCCAAAGCAGCCAAGTTCAGAAGGAGAGCTTGAAAAGATTAGATCACAAGGCTGTAGCTTCCTCAGTGCATTAATCCAATGAAGAATTCATAATTTGATGGTGTTATTGGGAGGTGAAGAAAATTAGGAGATTGGACCTAGTTGAAGAGAGTAAGTCATGGAGATGTTCCCTTGGGGATGAAATCTTGCACCCAGCCCTTTTCTTGTCTGGTTCTTTTCCTCTCTCTCTCGGCTTCCTGGCTGCCACGAGATATGCAGCTCTCCTTTCGTATGCCTTTCAACCATGATGGTCTTACTCCCCACAAGCCTCATATTACGTCAGCCAGAATAAATCTTTTTCCTTTAAGCTGTTTTCTCAGATATTTTGGAGAATTAAGACCACAATCACCAATATTTGTCTTAGACATTTTCTCATTGCAGGGACACAATATTAAACACCGCATCTTCAGGTAGGAGAGGTTTACATTGATTCACATTTCAGAGGTCTCCATCCTTAGCTGACCAGCTACCAATGGCACATGGTGGAATGGCATGTCTGAAGACAGCTGTTCATATCTTATGGCCAGGAAGCAGAGCCAGAAGGATGAAACTGGGGTAAGAATATACCTTCCACACTGAACCTCTAGAGACTCATCTCTCCAAACAGGACTTTAATTCTTGACAGCACACACACACACACACACACACACACACACACACAAAATAATCACCAGTGGCTCAATCTCTTTGATTCCATTAACTCCAGTGATTCAGTTGTCTTTCTAATACATAAGATTTTGGGGGTACATTTTATATTCAAACCCTGATAATATTATTTCTATTTCTACTGCTTACCTATTGGATTATATATGTACTTATGTTTTTGTTGCTACTTCAACAAATAGTTACAATCACAGTAGCTAAAGCAGCACAAATATATTGTTTATAAGTATACAGGTCTAAAGTTGAACATTTATTTCTCTGAGCTGACAATAAAAAGTTACCAAGGTTGGTTCCTTTCTGGAAAATCTACAGGAGATTCTGTTTTCTTCACATTTCTATCTCCTATATCTACCCTTACTCCATAGCTCCTGATTCCTTCTTCCACTGTCAAAATCAATGAAAAGGAGTCACACTTTTTTATGGTAAACTTCTCCAACATAATGAGAATTCATAGGGTTAGATTTGGCTCAACTAGATAATCCAAAATAGGATTTCCATACTCTTAATCATATCTGCAAAGTGCTTTTTCTCACAGAAAGTAACATAACAAGTTTCAGACATCTTTGGGAAGACATTACTCTCACTACAGAGACTGAATTTATTAAGTCAAGTTCATCTTTTACTATCCACAAGAAAGAAGGACAGCTGGTTGCTCACTTAGATGTAACTTGAGTTACCTAAAGAGCATCAGGTCATTCTAGTCAGTAACAGTCTTTATTTGCCTTATTTAATTATTCTATAGATCAATTATGCATCAAAGTTAATAAACCAGTTCAGTCTTGATATCCCTAAGCGTTAAATTTACTTCTTTCTTTCATACACACGTCCTGCCTCTATATGATCAGTCCCATACTAAATACCTATATAAGTAATAGCATTTTGGTGATATGCCTTCCAGTACTTGGAACTTTGTCAAAGTTTCCCAAGGACTCTTCCCCGACCTTCTCTTCACTCAAAATATGCTATCTCATTGGCTGTCATAGTGTTCAAAGGTCTTGTGAAGAAGACAGAGAATATTAACATGCAAAGAGCCCAGGAGAATTTGACAAGTCTGAATTTTTGAGAATTCTGTTCTGGGTCAATTCTTTCATTCCAGTATATTAATTTTAATCTCTGCTCCAGAGATTGCTATTTTTGTCACTACCTAAAACTACTCACCTAAATTCTGATTTAGTTTTCTCTTTAGTATAAAGTAATTATAAATGACCAACAATCAGAAAATATTTGCTCTTTTTATCCTCTTCCATATTTAAAATATTTTATTAGAAATACTCAACACTGGCATATTTTATAATTTACCATTCATTTGGCACCTTACATACAAACACCCTGTGAGTTTATGAATTCCATATTTTCTTCCTGTCTTCTTACAAGTTTTGTCAGCAAAGGAATGGCATATTCTTCATGAAGGCAACCTATATAGAAATTCTACAAACCATACATTTTCTGAATTTTTCCCATTTCATAAAATTGAGGCTATGTTTGATTTCAATTTTATCTCATATAAATCTGTTAATTAGTGTAGTTGTTATGTATTGGATCGATTTAAAGGTCTTCAAAACACTATACATGTTTGATTTTAAACACTTTTTGAACACTTTTTTGTTCATAAATAACAAGCTTACTTATGAATGATGAATCTGTCTTAAATAGACTTTCTCAAAGTAGCTTAAAGGACTTAATCTAAAGAATTTCTCTTTTTACCATGTAGGCAATTGAGAGTCATTTATTAGGCAACTCCCTCACATTTTTTTTAAACTTATGAAATGAGATTTTTGGAGACTATGCCTGAAGTTCTTTCACTTGAACAGACTGAAAGTAATTACAGTGAAAGTAGTTTTCTGGGTCGTTCTGAATAATGTATTTAAAAATTATGAAGATATGATGAAAATTCAAGTCAAGCAGAAGGACACTTGAAATTTTAGGCAAGATACAGAAATTGTTCTGGGAAAATGTTTCAGATTTTTTTCTCACTTGGTTTCAATTCACAGAAGTCCATGGAAAGTTTCACTCCTTGCACAGTGGCCAATGGAGTCCACTGGACCAGCCCTAACCCAAGGCATATGAACAGAATACTATTTGATGCACAAAATGAAGTAAGTTGTTGGTTTTATTGGTTTTATTCTTCTTCAATACTTACAATTTATTTTTCTTAACTATAACTTGGACTCATCTTACACATAGCCCTCCCAACCTTCACCAACCTCCCTTGGGAAATCACCATTCCGCTCTGTTCACCTCTCTCCCTGGGTGGAGTCTTGGTGTAGAGTCTCTGATACTGCTCTGAGCTGCCAATTGAACCCCATATGTGGCACCATCGCTGTACTTGGCTGAAATACTCTGTGGCCAACTGACTGTAGGCCTTGGGTTCTCTTCCCCTTGTAGAGAAGATGGGCCCTAGAAAATAGTCTTTGTGGCCCTTTGCCAATTTGAGAGAAGGGACGAGGCTGTCATACGAAACTGTTCTAGCCTTCATCTAAGGTAGGGTTTCATTGAGTTCTGTGCTCCATGTAAGTGTCTCAGGCATATTTTCGACTTTTGGATTTTTCACCAAAGTCATGTATCTCCTCTGTGGATAGTTACTAGTTAAACATTTTGCTGGGAGTAGAGAAATTTGACACCTCCCATTCTGCTCCATTGCTGGATTCACTCCCAGGGCAAGCTATATTTTTAAATATCTTATATTCATCTTTTATATTGTTTCTGTTACTCTGCAAAATGAATAGGCCTAAAAGTCCACTTTTCCAGTAATTTTCCTGGATACATTAACAGTGACTGACAAAATGTCTTTCATGCAAGCAAATGGGTAAAATACTGACACAGCAGGAGGCAATGTCCAGGTTGGAATGGAATGGTTTCTTATTGACTCATTAACGTGTATATTCCCTTTCCAAATTCTTATTGCTACTATTTCCATTGCTAAGATGTAGAGATAGTATCAGAACTATCATCAGTCACATTCTAATTCTAACTGCCCTTGATGTTTATCTTATATTTCTAAATTGTTTTTGTTCTGCAAACTCATTTAATAAGAGTGGAAGTGACAACTTAAGTAGAAAACTCTACGATGATTTGCCCTGCTTGGTAAACCCTCATTTTCATGATACAATTTTTTACTTAATCTTTCTGCCATAAATTATTTTCTTTAATCCACAGCTCAAATCTACTTATGCTAATCAAAAGTTAGGCAATAGAGAAACCACTCTGCTATTAAAAGGAAAAAGCTTTTCATTTTAATCTCATATGACTATGTTCATGAAAGGCTATGTGAGACACGACTTGCTCTAAACGTGTTGGATAAAGAAAATAGTAAAAAAGAGTTAACAAAATGAGGCCGATGAGGTGTTACGGTTAGTCAACATGTGTAAATCCCTGAGTATTTAACCTAAAAATTGTCCTATGAGTTCTAATATTTTTCAAAATAATTAATTCCTTATACATACATTTTGATTTTTATTAAATGCCATTTTCAAAATATATATATGGAAAAGAAAGCAATCTTTAAACCGAAAGAATAGACTTTATTTATTAACTTGGACTTATAGGTAATGTGCTGTAATTCTTTTTGTTTTATTATGTAATATCTTTTGCAAGAATTACATCCAAATATTGTATTTCCATGCTTTTGTACATAGATATAATCAGTCAAATAAAAAACACTCAAAGGTCTTTAGAGAAAATTAATGACATAATAATCATCACTTCCTTAAACAGAAATAATAGCATCACCTTAACTCATCCATGAATGTATGCATGGAAGGCTTTCATTAGAAGTCTCAGTGTTTCCACCATTCGCACACCCACATCAGGAATCTCACAGACTTGACAGTACAGACTGATTGATTTTGTTCTCACTGAACTGAATTATATTCACAGTCGGGCATTAAGCACTGCGGATGTGACTGGCTCAGTTTCTCTTGTGTAATTAGACAGATCAGCATGACACTGTGTTGCTTTAATGCTCACAGAGATACAGCTAATTAATGTTCCTATCCCTTTTCCTCCTTTCCTGGATTTCATCGAATTTTAAAGTTAAGAAAACTAAACAATGGATCTTTAGAATTAAGTTCATCAGCACATATCATTGACACAGTATTCTAGACACAGACATGGTTGAGGATGTTCTGAATTTCTTTTGACATCAGGGAATGGAGCATGGCACCCTGGACTTTGTGTCACCAAGTACACAAACAAAACCCAGAGGTGTCACCAACCCCAGATGCCATGTTGCTGATGCAAGGCTTGGGCCAAGCCACAGTGTGGTTTTGGAACCACATCTGTTCCGCACTTTCCCCAGCAAGGTAGCCTACGTTGTTCCTGTAAGAACACACAAGGTTTCCATATTTCCCAAATTGTCCTGAGCTGGGGCACACGGAGCTGAAAACATCCTGCGGTGAATTTCGTCAAGAGGACTGTCACTTTGCCTGTGGTTGGTGCTTCACACTTGGCATGGGCAACTAGTTTCTCCTTAAATCCTTTGTGTTTAAGCCTTCTGCATTATACACAGTCACAAATGCTTTTTCTCTTTGGTGTAGTAAAATGCCTTATTTTCTCATTACCCAACTGCTACTTTCTTTCTCTGTTCTTTAATATTTTATCAATAATAGCAATAATACCTATTTTAAGAAAGTAGTCCTTATAATTTAAAAGTGTGCTGCATGTTATAACATAGGTTCTAGGTGTGTCTGTGCTTAGGGAAGTGAGTCACATGCAGAAGGCTTCTCTAGATGAGAAACCCAGAATATAAACATTCTATGAACCAAACTGGTGTGAAGGTGGGAGGTAAGGAGGATGTGGATTGTGCAGGAGGGCCAACAAGGGGAAGGGGAAGGGACTGCAGTGTTGACTTAATATACATGTGCACAAAATACTCAAGCTCAGTGTAACCATTGTGTGTCACATATATCTTTAAAATATAGAAAAATATTTTAAAATATAGGTTCTATTATCAGTTTTATGTCAAGACAATGAGCCTCCGAGAGGTAGTCATTTATTCGAGTTTAGACAGCGAGAGGTCGAGCAAGGGGTCTCATCTGATAGACCTGATTCCCAGTTGTTTCCTTCAAGCCACTAAACTTTTCTGCTTCCATTGGTTCTAGAATTTTACAGTTAACTTAAAAAAATTAATATCTTCTTATTCATTCCTCATTTTATCTTTACAGGATAAATGATCAAAAATCTGGCAATCACAGCCTTAAATGTAATTGTTGCCTTACAATATGATGTACGAGTAAGTTATTTGTTCTTATTGCATCGTCAAAAAAGGCACATAAACTGTCAGATCAGGCTTACACATTTTTGTTAGAATTTTTAATAAAGAGAAAATATGTAGCATTTTATTTCTTAACAAATGAAGCATGCTTAAAAATAAAGTATGTTTTCAAATATGAATGGAAATGTTAGAATAACTGTCTTATGTCTACTTTAGAATATCTGATTATAAATTTCAAAAGTAAGCATATTTATCATTTAACATAACTATTTTTCCTTGGGAAGTCTACATGTATGCATTATTGTGCTTGGAGCAGAGAGACCATTTTTCATTCAGGTATAATTTTATTACTATGCCCTTTTTCCTCCCCTTGGTACTAAAATTAAGACAAAAATTTAGTTTTAGCTGAATTAAAATATGTAATATTAAGAATGAGTAAAATATCAGGGTGATAAATAATAACAAATTCTCTTACTTAGAGATAAGAAAATTACCAGTTCTATAATAAAAGCATGTTTACACGTTGTATTGGTGTATGCTGCTTATAAGCCTGAAGAGTCCAAAACTGCTGCCTGCATGTGCAAGAGCTATAGAGGGTCTCATGACTGCTCAAATGTGAGATAGAAGAACAGCAATATGAGACTACAGGACAGCAGGTGCAAGTTTGTGCCATGGACCAGTGTCCAAAGGCAAAGGTGAAGATCTGAAGACTGGGACAAACCTGCTATGGTATTAGGTGATGCGAAGACAGTAGGGAGTCAATGCCTAGCAACAATGGGGAAGGCCAGAGCTCTCCCATGACAAGAAGTTGTAATAATATTCCTTCCTTTTCTGTTTAGTTCAAGCTCCTAGTTTATTGGTTGGGCCACCCACACCCCTTGGGTTGTTCCTCCCTCATTTGCTTGCCCATACATCAACCATAAACACGAAAAACTCTGCCCTTTAGATCAATTGGACATTTTCTAATTATATCAAGTTGACATAATTCTGCCAAGGGTTACACTTGTGCATATGATCTCACAGAAAAAAAGACTACACTTCTCAGTTTTCTTTCTAATGTAGGTATCTGAAAACTGTGAAAGGAATGAAAGCAAACGCATTTTATGGTATGATCCACAGACTTCCCCAAAGGGACAAAAGAATGTTCCCTTTGCCCTCTTCTTTATTCTTTCCTTATTTTGCTGCCTGGAGCACAGAGGCCACCCAGTCAGGCCAAAGGAATGAAGGCCACAGCCCAGGAATGCTAAGACCTCTGGAATCGCTGAGCAATCTGTGGAACAGAGCTTCCAGGCCAAGCCAGTACAGCTCGACTCTGTTCCTGCATTACATGAAACAGAAGTCACCTTCCTTAAACACTACTATTTTTTTTTCTTTTTTGCCATTCACAGATAAGCCTAATCCTCACTAAAAAACAAGTATGTGGAGTCTAATGAGTGAGTCATTCATTATGGAAATATTTCAGGGAACACTCAAAGCAGTCACCACGATTTTTATTTGTCATAATAAAACAATCACATTGACAGATTACTGCCTGTGGGGCATCCACCAATTTTTGTAAATACAGTTGTATTAGAACCACAGCATGAAATAAGAATTGAGTAAAGTAGGATTCTCTGAAGATCAGTTTTTATCTTTATTTAAGTTTTGATATTTTGCTTATCACATTTAAGTCATTTGCTTGTTCAAAATATATTGAATTAAAATGCTGCACTGTTATTCATCTTTCATAACTGCTTGGCTTCCCAATCTGCATCCCCTCGAGTTTCGTTCTGACCCTAGTCCCTCAATCAACTTGTCTTATTTCAGGCCTAGTACACATCTGTAAAATAGCACTGCAAGGAAACCTATCACTCACCAGTTTCTTCTTCCTCTTGGGTAGTCCCTCTCTTTCGTTCCCCACCTAGGTAGAGCCTTCCAACTTACCAGTCTACTTTATATCACCCTGTTAGTTTTCATTTCCTAGAACTTTACATATGAAGTATGATTTATTTTTATTGGCTTCTTTCTCTCAGTGTAATTATTACCATGTTCTTTTTATTGCTGAGTAGTGTAATACCTTGGTACTTGGTACTTACAATATTACAAATAAGCCTGCTTGAGTCTTCATGTGTAAGGCTCTATGTGGATCTATTCTTCTGAGTAAATATCTGGGGTTGAATGGCTAGATAAAATGACAGGTGCATGTCTGACTTTAAGACATTATCAAACTGTCTTTCCAATGGTTGAGTCACTTTAGATTTTCACCAGCAATGTAGGACAATTCTAGTCCACCACATCCTCACTGACATTTGTACAGAGAAGAGGGATGACAAGATCTGTCAGAAAGTGAAAGCTGGGAAATATCTGTACATTGCCTTTGCCTGTCCAACCTACACAGGGACCTACTGCCAAGAGTAGTAGACTTATTCGTTCAGGTTAAGTCCAACCTTTCACACATCACCAGATGACCAAGAAGATCTGTTGACTAAAGAACACCCCTGGGAAGCCAGGCTTAAAAATTAAGTTCAGAAATAAAAAATAAATCTGGGTGAAATCACCAATACCAGGTTTCTGGAAGGTATCACAATATACTTTGGCTTTTATTTCTATAAATTTTAGTAACATAGTCAATGTGACTTTTAATGGATTAAGAAATACAGCCTTTATTCTGGGTAACTATATACATATGTAAATATTTTATCATTAGAAAACTGGTACTTACCTCATCCCTAAAATAGGAAGGTTTCTTTAAATCCTTGATGTTTCCTCCAAGCTTAATATTATGCATTTATTCAATATAAAAGTAGATCATGTATATGAGACAAATGGTAGAGGATTGATAAATACAAGTCCAATAAACAAGTAGGACTATAATTCTTGGAGGAAGGAGACATAGTTTTCTATGCTAAAAAATTACTGCAGACCAGTGACTTAAAACAATGGACATTTACCATCTCAGTTTCTGTGGGTCTGGAACCCAGGCTTCATATAGCTGAGTTCCTCATTCAGGATACCATCTTGCTAGCTGGGGCTACAGCTGGGGCTACCTTCCAGGCTCACACAACTTTTGGGAGGATTCATTTCTTTGTTCTCATAGAACTCATGGCAGTTTGCTTCTTGGGTTGGGGTGGGGAGGGCTACTTCAAGTCTCCGAGCTTCTACTTCTTGAGTGTCTTTTAAAGATCTTTCTAACAGGTCATGTACCCAAGATTATGACCCTTTTCATCAATATTAACTGGATAAAGACTTTTTTTCACTTTTTCAACCCCCCTTCACTTCCATTATATGTACTTACAACGTAGAATAATAATGATAGTGACATTCAATATTAGGTCCAAGTTCAAGAATATTTAGTTGTACACTAGGAAATGAATATTTTAGAGATATTTATAATTCTTTAACAACCAAGACTTAGTATAAATGTTATTTAAAATTTAAAACTTCAAAAACTGTACATTACTTAAAAGAAACAAAACTGTGACCCATATACAAAAAAAAAAAAAATTCAGTCAAGAAAGATAGTCTGAAGGCATCAAAATGTTGTATTTGGCAGATAAAGATGTCAAAAAGTGATCATCTGTGTTTTCAAAGAAGTAGATAAAACTGTGATTAAAGATTTAAAGGATATACTGTAGCAATTATTTATCAAATAAATAAAGAAACAGAAACTACATTTTGAAAAGGATGATTTGGGCTGGGGGCATAGCTCAGTGGTTGAAAGGCTTGCCTAGCAAGAACAAGACTCTGGTTTTGATTTCCCAACACCACAAACCCTGGCTGAGGCAGGAGGTTTGCTGTGAGTTTTAGGCCAGCGTGGGCTACATAGTGAGTTCAGGACCAGCCTGAACGGCACAGTAAGACCTTGACTCAACTTAAGGAAAAGAAAGAAAGGAAGGAAGGACGAAAGGAAGGAAGAAAGAAAAGGATGTTTTAATCACTGGATAAACTCAGAGAAACTTTGAACTGGAAGAAATGACTCAGCATACTTGGAAATAGGTCAAGAGAAATTGTCCAAAAAAGGATAAAGGAAAAATAAACTAGTACTCAAAAATCAGTGGGACATCAACTAACCCAATGTACAAGTATCTAATGAAAATCCTGGAGGAAAGGTCATGTGAAAAGAAGCAAAAGAGTTACTTGAGGATATAATCATCCAAAACTTCCCGACTTTGATTGAAAACATTCATCTACACATACAAGTAGACTATATTCAAAGAGACCCCTGCTCAGACAAGCTAGAGTCAAACTGTTCGTTGAAAGCCCAAAGCAAAATGTTAAAGCAACAAGATAAAAGTGAAATTATAAATTTAATAAGTATATATTATATAAGTATATAGCTTATTATTAAACTATACATTATATATGTATATATATGTATATCAATAATAGCAAAACAGAAAAGGGGCAAAACTGGAAATTCTGTACTGAAAAAAAGGTTCAATATTGTTGCACAACTTCATAAAATTAACTAAAAGTCCTGATGACTTATACCCTAGGATATGGAATTTCATACTATATAGAATAAATCTCGATAAAACCAATGAAAACATCAGGGCCAGACATCTACTAGGTACTTCTTTGAACTTTCATAAAAATAAATCTTTATTTAAAATTCTGGTTACTTGCTTATTGGTATTCAGGGCACCACAAAAAGAATGCATATAAATTATGCACCTGTATAACAATTTGCACATACTTGGTTCCAGTGAAGTCAAAGCATGCACTTCCTGAGTGGAAGTCTAGTTATACTTTTAAGCCTGTGTATTGATATCCAAATACGACAATGTCTGAGATGTCTGGATATGGAGAATGGAAACAAGAGAGGGATCTCGAAGCTGCTGGCATTCCACTAGGAACTGGGTACCCTCTAAGAAGAACCTACATAGACTTAATGGGAGACTTACACTGGGGTTCGAGGTGCCCAGTTATGTTTCTCCTTGACACCAGGGAAAGGTCTCTCCACAACAATAGGCTAACATTCTCCTGAAGTAGTCGTCTATGTATTGTTAGAAAAAAAATTGTAGAGTGATGTGTTGCAATATGGTTTCACTCTTAATTAGATGTTTATTAGTAAGACTTACGCAGAAAATACACTGGGTTTCTACAAAACCCTGCATAGCCAAGGCATTAGAGATATATTTTGCAGTTTTATAAAGTATCAATTCTAAGCTATGTTTATGTAACAAGTATAAAACTAAGCTAAATAAAGCAAATACAATGTAATCAGGAAATATCTGATTTAAGCTATGTAAACAGACATGAATCTAAACCAAAACCACACAGATTTACAGAGACTTCCTCACTTAGTGTCGTGAAAAATTATGTTTCCAAACTTCTTGGCTATTATTTTCAAAATGTTATATGTTGGAGAATAAAGGATAATAAGTTTGAGTTTCAGCTTTCCAGTAAATGGCATATTTGCTTTAAACAAATCAACTTGAGAGTTAAGCATTGGTTCAGAGAAGCTTAGAATCATAGGTTCTCTGCTTCATGGGATTTTAAATAGACCATATTATAAAAAAGCATAAAGATGAGACTATTCTATTAATGTCATGTTACTTGGTAATGTTATTAGTTACTTGAATATATTGCATCATCTCTTTATATCGATAGCCTAAACACTGAGCTCCTCTTTGATTCATTCATTCACTCTATTTATTCTTTAATTTTCTTAAAAGAATGAAGCTAGATAGTAGATGGAAATGCATACTATCTTGGTTACGGGATTTATCTTTTGCTCTGGTCTTTGTTTCACCCAAATTTCTACCTCTTTAGCATCTTTTTTCCATTAGTTGATAAGAAAAGGTAATTAAAACTGAAAACAGAAGATAGGAAAAAGGCACTATATAGCTGTCTTTGACATTTATTTTTCCTTGATTACTTGTTGCTTTATTTTCTCTTCTGTTTCAAGAATTCTCCTGTACATAACCACTGAATCTACATTAGGAAGATACATGCCACATATGTTTTAATAGATATCATATAGATAGATAGGATTGGTTGATTCCTTACTGCTTGTAGAATAAGGATGCAGTAACAATAGCGATACAAAAAAGACACCAAAACTTATTGATAAGAGGGCTGGATTGTTCCTACAATGTAGGTATACTCGGAAGGCAGCCGCCTTTCACATGGGCCCATCCTCTCTCAGCTGTCCCATTAATGTCACAGAAATCAGAAGATAGAGAATGCCTAGAACACAAATGCCTGAGCACAAATGCATTGCCATGTCCTTCTGTCTTTTCCCACCTCTCCAGACCGAGCCTAACACTGAAGGATGATGGTTACCTACATATCCAGGAACTGAGATGAAGTCCAAGCAGGTTAAATACTGTGCAAGACACACCCAAACCCATCATGAAAATGGGTGTTAAGGAGAAAAATCTAAAAGCATCTGTAGCAAAGGTAGGGGAGAGAGATCACATCACAGCTTTTGTCCCTCCCCCCAAATCATATGTTGATCTCCCTACTCCCACGCACTCCTTGGAATTCACCATATTTTAAATTAGAACTTTTAAAGAGGTAATTAAATGAGGCCACAGGAGTGGGCCCCAATCCAATTTGATAGGTGTTCTTATCAGAAGAAAATATTTGGACACAGGTGTCAGGGGAACATACACACTCTCTCTCTCATTCATTCATACACACACACACACACACACACACACACACACACAAACACACATGTGGCAAGATGGCTCTCTGTAAACTCAAAGAGGCCTGAATATGGAGCAGCCCACCAATACATTGATCTTTGACCTTTATCTTCTAGAATAGTGAGAAAAAATTTTTCATTCAGCCTGTGGCATTTTGTTCTAGCAGCTCTAGCAAGGCACACATATGAGTAGAAAAATAAAGAATGACCCCAGAATCAGCTCTTCACATCTATGAAAGATACCAAAATTTCACAAATCTATGCTGCTATTTATAGCACAGGCCTCTATGACAGAGTGGAAGGCATTGGAAATATATCATTGGTGGGTCTTTTATATCATACAGGAAGAGATCATGTGACTTGGAATCGTGTAACTACAGCAAGCCCAAGCATATTCTGACATGTGAGCCTATGGACACTGATACTCCAGAATGCTACTAGACTCTCTTTGGGCCTTATAAAATTAAGTCATTTGCCTCCAACAAAATACTTTGTCTTCTGAACAGCTCCAGGTGCTATGCAATGAACTTCTCATTGAATAACCTGAACACTAACAATGTAACTCATGTGCATGGAATGCGATAACCACTGGTCACCTGTAACACCTGACAAAGTACAGGAGGAAATACATTTCGCTCATTGGGGTGTTTGGATGACCCTCTTCTAATCAAAAGAGAAGATGACTTCAAATTAAATGTTGGAAATATTTTTGTAATTCTTTTATTTTTATTCTTCTTTAAGACAGAGTCTCTCTCTGTAGCCCAGGCTGGTCCTGAACTCACTAAGGAGCTCTGGATGGCCTTGGTCTCACCGTAATCCTCCTGCCTCTGCATCACAAGTCTGGGATTACGGGCATGTGCCACCGTGTCCACTTCTGTGGTGCTGGGGAATCGAACTCAGGTATTCAGCCCTTTAACCACTGAGCCATTCCTCCAGCCCTCTCTTGTAAGTCTTTATCAACAGTCTCCAATTCTTCCTTCAATGTGACCAGGATTATAAAGCACTGGAAGACATACACAGCACTACTGCTTTATTCAGATCTCCATCTATAATCAAATAGATTTTGAAACACATCGTGGAACAAGGGAAAAATCAATTCCAGGAAGACCATATGTTAAGACCTATGCAGACTTTATGGGGGAGTATGTCACTGATCATTTCATAAATGATGTCATGACTAAATTCGCAGTGTTGTGGTTTTATGGTACATAGAGATATAAAATGCTTATAAATTTTTCTTCTACAATCAACTCCAACTGTGTGAGTTTGCTTACTAGCATGCCTTAATTTATAACAGTTGCAACCAGCTGCATTTCTATTTTCTTAAATTATAATTTGATGAAGTATTTTTAAAGATCCATGTTAATTCTAAATCTGTTCATTTTGCATTCGTTGTGTTTGTTTACCAATTCCTTTGAGTGTAAAGGATGTTTCAAATTCACTCTGGTTTTAATGACTCAGAATACTCCCAACTGGAACAGAATATTATTTTCTTGTTCAAAACAATCTGATTTTTCTTGATAAAGAGCACTAAACAGGTAACACGATTTTTCTAAGTTTCCCTGCTCCTAGTTGTTGAAAAATATAGGACTGATATATTTATTTTTCAAAGCCGGTAAAATGTAAACAGTTGAATTTGAGTCTTAATTTTATAAGGGTTATAGCATTCATTTTGATTGTTTAAATATGAATAAAAGTGAATTCCCTCAATATTGGTACAAAATCAAATGCCTGATTGAATAAACAGATTATGAGGAGACTTTATCATAAGAAAATAAGTGGGTGGGAGAGGGGATTTTAAATTTTAAATCCCTATAAAATCATAACATCCTGGAACTCATAGTTTCCATAGAAACTTGGTTTTCAGATAAATGAACTGATAACTAGATAGTGTAGTGATTTACCAAAGATTGTGCAATGTGGGAGATTTTTTCAGGGTTCTTTCAGAATGAATAATTTGTATGCCAAAAAAACCTCCACTATTATATAACTGGCTCCATTAAAATGTATCTCAACAATTAGGAAATGAAGCAGGAAAGTTTGTTATTGATATTTCTTGCATATTATTTCTCAACAGTAAGTGTGGGAATTCTCTGCTAATATCAGTCCTAGATTTAACAGGAGAATTTATTTACAAATAGTCACTCTAGCCAAAGACTTGACCTCCCCAAGTCACAGCTGCCTTCTAAATGGTTTCTTCCCAATCACCCATTGGAGTTTCTTCTTAATCTCTGAGTTCTGTGATTTTTTGCTACTAATTTTCAGTAAGCCTCAGTTTCCCCATTTGTGAAGAGAGAAGCATAACAGAACTTGGACCCAGGGCTGTTATAAAAATGAATTGTCATCTCATAGGTGAAACATTTAACATGTTTGCCTAGAGTGTAAACAAATTCTCAAAAAATGTTCACTCTTAATTCTAGGAATGATTTTGTTTGAAAAGCAAGCTAATTCCATCAAGAGCTTCTCAATTACGTTTTTTCTTTCCACCTTTGCATCAGAGGAAAATAAGAAACAGCAGACAATCAAACCTGTAGAATCTTGCCATTTTGCTTTGTTATGTCTGAATATTTCTATCTTCAGCTATTTACTTTTTTTACTTAGAGATAAACAGGGAGGGTAGAAAAAAGAAAAATAGTAGGTTGATGAATATTTTAGTGATACCACAAAATATAGAACATTAGAATTACCTATCTTATTTCAAATGTAAGACCAGTATTTAATTCCAATAAATATGTCTTTATTATATATTCTGGAAGTACTATTAGTTCGTGTGTAAAAAAAAAATCTAGTTACCATGGTGATAAATCTTGCTTTTTCTTCTTGGCCCCTATCTCTTTTTTAATTGATTTATTTCATAGTAGTGTTCTAAATTTCAAATTCTAGGTGCCTAAAAACAATAATTCCTAATAATGAGATAAAAATTTACATAATTCCAAAATAGGAGTCATTAGGACCTTTATAATTGACTGTAACATGATGAGTGACTCAGCCTCTTGATTCATTCAACATACTTTAATTTGAAACTGAGGAAAGAGAAAAGGTGTGACCAAAATTTGCAGTTGCATTGATTGATTTGATCCATCAACTGGAAGTAGGGCAGATCAAAACTGAAGTAGTGATCATAGCCTATTCATTGAACTATCACTTATTTAAAAATACCATCAACCATTTTAGTGGGACATCTTGGGCTTTCCTAATTTTAATTAAAAATGTCCCTCTACCAGCAGTATGTGATTTCAAGACTCATGGCTGAGTCCAGGCAGCTTTAGGAGTAGCATGCAACCAGAAAGGAGGATATTTTTAGTATAACCATGCAATGAATGACCAGTCACCAATTAGAACGTTTTCCGTGGAAATTTAAAATAAAGCACTCAAAGAATGAGGATTCACAAATCACGGGGACCTTTATGCATTTATGTAATAAGAAGTCTTTTTGTAGAAATGAGCAGAAGCCAGTGTGTGAAAGAAGACTGAGAAATAATATGACTTTAGAGAAAGGAAAACACAAACTACCTTAGGTTTTGATGGCTCTAGAGTCCACGGAATAGGCTGGAAATGGGCTCAATTTTGCCCCCACCCCGTGACACACATGTGCTTTTCTCACAGATTTTCTCTTTATTTGAATGCATTTCTATTCCTTACAAGAAACATTAATACTACTTGATTATATATTTTTCCAAGGTGATCTCACAGAGGCCAGGAACATGGTGCCATTTGAGAAAGACACTGTAGATTTGTGTTGTTGGCACACTGATCTAAGTGTTCCATTCAGTGGCTTAAATTTCATAATTATTGCTTACAAATTAACAAAGTTTTATGTTACTGTCTAAGGAATTAACTCTTACTGTTGAGTAATGTTCTTGGGGATTGCCAAATGGTATCACCAATGAGATGTTGAAATGTTTTCACTTTGACAACAGGGTAACACCAATGAGAGTAATATTCCAATTGCAATCGGCTTGGGTACTGAATATTTAAAGCTGATTCCAAGTTTATGCAATTTAATTACTCACACTCTCTTTTAACTGAGTGCAATGTCCAGTTAGAGACATAAGTGTTTAATAAAAATTGAGTTATTCTTTTGAATACTCAGTTTAATATCAACATGCTGTAATCTGACCCCATGAAAATCTTCCTTGCTTACAGGGTAAAATCTATGTGCTAACATAAATGGCTGAGACAACACAAGCGCAGCCTTTGGATGCCTTCTTTAGACTCCGCATCTTCACACTGAGCACCTCTAATCTACAGTCATGGAGAATCAGTTGCTACTTGCACAAATCATGCTTTGAATATTTCATTGTCATCAAAATATCATCCAGCCAATCCTAGTTCCTACTGTCTGAATCCCAAATATGGAACTAGATAGCAGCCATGTAGGGGAGCAAATTACTACACAAGGATGTAAAAGATACGGGGGAAAATATGGCAGATAGTGTCTATTTGCAGGAACAACTTATTTGGCTACAGAGCAGGTTAGTTTGGGACATGGAAGTGAGAAAGCAAAACTGCATCTGGATCATAGATAAATATTTATATTCCTGTTTTTCTGTAAATTTTGTTCTTCTAGGATCCTATAAATGAGTGGAGTGGTTCTTGTAAATAAATAGTTACACTCACCACAAAGCATTTTCTTTTAAAAATATTTTTATTTTTTGATGAGCAGACTTGCCAAATCTAGAGAAATCTCTAACACAGATTATTTGTCAAAAGATTTTTGGCATTTGTATTGTTGGTTCCTGAAACTGGTATGTGCAAACATTAGAAGTCTCCGAGTCAGAGGCATTTTATTTTCAAGGTTTATACGTAAGTTTCCTTTTTGTGTATTTTCCCTTCCTCCTCTTTCACAGCTGAAACTAAGAAAATGATTATATTATTTAATAAAAGTCATGATCCTGTACAGCTAGAAATAAAGAGTGAGTAAATGACATTATGAAGCACCTAGAAGGAGACTGTAAAAAAAATGAGGGAAAACAATTTTTGGAACTAACCTTTAATTAATGCTTTCCCTTCAAATTTGGATTCTAATATATTGGCTGGTGAAGTTGAGAAATACCAACAGCAGCATCACAGGGCAAGCAAAGGGCACCCTATGCTTTGGGGAGAAAAGCACATGGCACATGAGGGTAATGAAAATCGACACGGCATTGGGATACAATTTCACCCCAGTCAGAATGTCTATTATCAAAAATACAAAAACAAGAAATATTAGTGGGATTGAAGAGAAAAAGCAACTCTTATACACTGTTTGGTGGCACTGTAAATTAATATAGTCACTATGAAAAATAATGTGGAGATTTCTTTAAAAAAACTAAAAATAGAATTACCAAATGATCCAACTATCTCATTCCTGGCTCTATATCAAAAACAAAAAATGAAGTCAGCATTCAAGAGATCCTTCCACACTCATTTCTGTTGGAGCACTACTCATAATAGCTAAGACATGAGCTGAGTCAAGGTACCTGTTATCAGATGATTGGATACAGAAACACAGGCACAAACAAATGCATACATGCATACACACACACACATACACATACAAGATATTATTCAGCTATTAAGATGAGTGAAATCTTGTCATTTTCAGGGAAAAGGATGGAAATGGAAGAGAGAAAGTTGAGTGCAACGAATCCAACATAGAAAAACAAGCATCGGCTTTTCTTTCCTATGTAGAAGTGGAATAACACAGGGCATCAGAAAGTAAATCAGGGACTACCAGGGACTGGGAGAAGGTTAGGGATAGAGAAAGAAGTATTCATATGATTAAACATGGTATATGTGTGTATGAAAAAAGTTAACAGTGAAATTTATTAGTTTGCCCAATCAATATGTGTCAATAACTATAATTTTGAAAAGGAAGAACATATGACATATGTCATATTGATTTTTAGTAGAATACTGGATGCAGAGATTGAGAATGTTTGGTAATAAGTGCACAGAGATAAAAGACCTTAAATTCTATCAGGTGGTAAAATTGTGCAACAGAATTTCCTCCTAAAATTGAGTTTAGTTACAGACTCTATAGACAACTGGTATATATTGATGAGTACCCAGGCATTGTTAACCTAGAGCTACTTTTCTTTCTTATCCTTCTGTCCTATTTTCTCAGAAAATGGCATGTCTCTGCTGTGCTCTTTGATGTGATATGTTCTTCAATGAACCTAAGTCTTGGATTTTATTTTTATATTCTTAGCGGATATCTCTTTCTGCTGGAAATGCTATCTTGAAGAATTATATAAACTGGAAACCAGTGAGGACCAAATGAAAAGACTCAACTGGGAATGATGGCTACACAGACAAGAAGGCAAGGGGGATGAGCAGGATACAGAAGTTTGGCAACACAGCCAGAGACTGGCTGTGCCAGAGCCATGGACATCACAAGCTGCTTTGCATATTATAATGCTTTCTTAATTTTTCTATAAGCCAGTTGAAGATGTAGATCATAGCATCTTTTTAAAAAATCATTTCTTACAAGAAATTGCATTTTTATGTAAAAGACTAGTTTCGTGATAGTTTTATAGCTTCCTTTAACCATTTTAGGTATTGAAAAATGATGCAACATGAGAATTAGATTGAATTAATTCAATTTTGAAAATACTGCAGGTGTTGGTTGGTGTCTCTACAGACAGGTGCTGGGAAACAAACACAATGAAATTCTACTAAGTCCCCTGAGTTAGAAGTTGTTCACTGAGAATGAGAAAATTTGAAAGAAGGATAATTCTACGTTTGAATTTTTAAATTATCATAGTAAAGGGGAATTAATTTTAAATTTAATTTGTCGTTTGAAAATTTTGTAAAGAAGAAGGTGCCAATTTGAGGCATTTATTCTAAAGTCATGATACAGCTGAGCTAAATGACAATGTGGCACTAATTCATAAACCTCCCCTCGTGAACATGGAATAACAGGGCTAGGCATACTCTGCAACTTGCAGCAGATTAGAAAGTGATTTCTCAATGTAGTGCCTGCTGCAGCCTTGGAGATAAACTAACTGATGTTTGTTCGGATGCACTCCCCAGACAAACTGCCCAATGTTCTCTTCCCAGTGAGGTATGAAACAGCAGTTGTGTACATTACAGGAGTAAATGAAAGAGGAGAATAGAATTACCTAGGCATGCTGCAGAGTCTCATCCCTGCAGTTTCTAAACACAAAATAAGCGGAAGAGAGACGACAGTTGTCCATCTCCTTTCACACCAGCTCCACAAGCCTCTCCCCCGCTCTCTGTGAAAGGTTATGACGATATTGAACATGTGACATTGTGTATAGTCACTTTTATAATATATATATTATGTTATATATAACCTGTGTATATATACAACTATAAATATATGTATATATTTATATATATGCTTATTTAATCATCACAAAATGCCAATAATGTGGGTAATTTTATTCTAAATTTATAAATGAGACAAGAGCATTATGTATTCATGTATTAGAGATAATATATATTAAATATATGCATACATGTATTATATACATACAGACACACACAAACACAGAATACTTAATGCTGGCACAAACATGAGTGTGAACTGCCTTTGTTCTTCCCACAACACTGTGGGCTCAGAGTCACATTGTCTGATGTTGTTACTCTGTGCAACTAATGATGTTCCAAACAGAACCATGGCCTACACAAAACACAGACCATATAGTTAGAAATTGGGGTACTGTGCCTTTTAGTTGTCTGTAGTATGCTGAAGCTATGTCAACAAAAACACGGACACAAGGTCTTGTCTTGAGGATCTCCTCAACTTTTAAGCTTAGGCCCTGTGGAGACTCCATGTAATGAGCCTTTACAGAAATCTGCTCTGACACTGATTGAAATACTAAATAAAATGCTATCTGATTCCTCTTGTTCATGTATTTTTGTACATAATTATTTGGAAATCAGATTGGACTGACCATGAGAAATTTTCAAGGTATAATGTTGGTATTTCATAAAATTTGAAATTAACATGAACAAATGGTACAAAATGTATTTGATTTCTATATTGACTTTTCATCATTAATCAAGTCCTTACTGAAAATAACACAATGTGAACTGTTGTGTTCATTGAACAGCATGCTATGGCTTCAGTTAAATATGAAAACCATCTGAAAGTAGTTTTTACACTTGAGTAGACACATATTTAAAAGGATTCCATGAAGGGTTCTATGATTTTTTTCCTGTTACCTTACAGTTATGCCTTCCTTCTTAATTATTACATTTCTTTAAAAAATCATTTCATTGTGTAATATTTGGAGAAAAAAATGCTAGTGGATGAAAACGATAATTTATATATTAGCCCAGAAACACAATTTTGGACATTTAAATCTGCATATAGTACCTGGGTTTCAAACTCTCTAGGTTGTATGTGATCAAACAAAGTCTACATTGTCTTAAAAAGTAAAATGTGCTATATTATTCAGACAAATGGAGTGAAATTGATGTCCTCTAGTTAATGGTTACTAAAAACTAACTTGTAATATATATATATATATATATATACGTATATATATACGTATATATATATACATATATATATGTATATATATATACATATATATATATACATATATATATATATATATATATATATGTATATATATATATGCTTCAGAAAGGGATCCCTGTAATGGGATAGCTGTAGGGTGCTGCCATCCTATGGTTTGAATGTTCACATTTCTTCCCAAATTTATATTAAAATCCATTCACAAATCCAGGCATCTTAAAAGGTTGGGAATTTGGGGAAGTTACTCCATTTTCATCATGAAAGAATTAGTATCTTTTTAAAGGCTTGGAGTAACTTGACAGACCCCATAGCCTTCTGCTTCCCACCATGTAAACCTGCAGCACCAGGACCATCTGCATAGCTGAAGCTCTCGTTAGTCACTGAATTGCTGGGGCTCTTGGTCTTGTAGTGACTAGCCTCTAGAACTGCGAGAAATACATTTCTACTACTTAAATAAACTTGTAATACTTATATCCAGTTTCAGGTATTATAGCAGCACTGATGGACTAAGGCAGTCAATAAGAAAGAGTGGGATTAAAAAAAGAGAAACATACAGTGATAGGATTTGACTTCATAGCTGATAATTTGGGGCACATTTCAAGGGAACGAGTTTTCTCTGAATGGAGGCCTGTTGAGGAGGTGCAATTTTATGACTGAGTCTCAGGATTTATCTTGGATCAAGAGAAGTGGTAATTGATTTCCAATTTATAAAGCCAGTCACTCATCGCAGCTGAGAGAGGCATTTAGTGATTTTTGTGTTTTTGCAGGGACACGGTTTGTTTCTGGCTCCAGCATGAGTGCAAACTGCTTTTGCCTCTGTCTCACATCACTGCGCTCCCGCAGTCACCTGTTTCCTGTGGCTAACCCATGGGAGCCAGCATTTCCCAGACAGAGCCACAGGCTCTGCGAGCGCAGGCAACTTGGGGTGTACTTCCTTCAAGAACAGAGCATACTAAGAGGAGAAATAGAGATAACTTCTACTTCAGTCTAAGAAAAACATCGGAGTTTTCTGTTTCTTCATCTCTAGGAGTGAGAAACTAAATGTTTCCCTGACAATTTAACCACATGTTTCATAGCCTTTTTCTTCAGAGAAGTGAATGCCTGTAGTTCTGCTCCAATACCACTAAGATCACCTTTTCCACTGCCCGAGCCACAGAGTGCTGTTCATAGTCAGGGGAACCATTGTCTCAAAAATAATGATTACAACAGAGGCCTCAGGCAAAATGTGAAATACTTTGCATCTGAAGAGCTGTGAATTCAGCAGCTTGATATGTGAATTTTGCAAAGCTTTTTATAGTTTATTTCATAAATCTCTATCTCTTGCCACTCTGTATGGGAAAATTGGAAAGCCTTAACAGTGGAGTCAATTTCTTCGCTCTACAAGATGATCTACAATGCCTCCTGCACTTGTATTAGTTCAGGACAAGGCCATGAATCAATATAGACCAAGGTTTTACTAAGCCGGAGCACTCATTTTATCCTCTGACAAAATCCCATTTTTTCGACTGATACCTGAAGTCTTCTAACTACATTTGTTCCCACTTTTAAATCCTTAGGTTGAAACTTAATTATTAGAAAAACACATTTGGTTATTTTCTTCTTAAATATTATTTTCTTATATTTGGTTGAGCAGAATGATGGGATTTTTTTATACTCAAACTTAACTTTAAGGATTTTCTCTACTGCCATCCCTTTGATTACCAACTGCAACCAGCGCCACCTTCAGGTTGGCTCAAATCTATTAGGATATACCAGAATGGATAACTTCGCTTAAAACTTATTTAGACACAAATCTGAGGTATTTTACTTTCAATAAAAAATAAAAATTCACACAAATGAAACATTCTTTGTCACTATTATAGGTTAATTAGATGATTGCTAATTCAAAAACAGCTTTGGAAAACAGTGTGTTACATGACAATTTCAATGGAATGCATCTGATTCACAATGCTTAGGGGATTCAAGGTGCAGAATTCTTAGAAAAATGAGTCCTTCAAGCTCTCAGAGAATATATATTTTTGTCTAGAACACTTGATTCTTTTTATCTTTGATTCAATATCTCATTTGATTTATATAGACTTTTTCAAATATAGCACTAAATCTTTAATAAACCTACTGAATTTTAAGAGCCTTCAAGGAAGTGATTCCATCTAATGTCCACTAGCTAGGTCCTAGAATAGAACTATTCACTGATAAATTCTCAATACATACATTTCATTTCATTAGCAGTGATTGAACTATTGTTCCAACTCAATTTTTATTTTTACACTTATATTTAATAAATTCAAATGAGTGTAAGTCAAATTCTTCACTACATTTTAGAGATTTTTTCTGATTTTAGAGTGATTTTGTTATCTCCTAAGTCACATGGTTCATGATTAACTGCAAAGAAGGTTCAGATTTCAGAACTGTTTTGTCCTTCTTTGGGGCCACTATGGAATGCTACAATTCCGTCACCTGTAGACGCAGTGGTAAGGACATACTGAGTCTCGAGAACTGCTGATAACATTAAATACATTAAGAAAATTCAGCGTAATTAGTATTTAAAACTAGAGACCAAGGAGAGGTTAAGTCATTTCTGTTAGGCTTTAGGATATAGCCTAATTATCTCAGATTATTTTGTTTATTGATGGGATTCTCTTCATTATTGTTAACCTTTCTCTCAAGTATGCAGAAATCTTTATCTTCAGAAATTGCTTGAAATAGCCAAGATGCTCTCAACGTTGACGAGAGATCTTGCTATAGGATTACCATTGAGTTATTAACAGTGAGAAATATTTATTGCATGTGCATAGTTTATCAGAAGTATTAGAAGCCAAAGAGATATACTTCAGTGTATAAAAGAAGAACCAAATACTAAGATACAGTAGTACATTAGTGAAAATGTGAAATGTATCCAAAAATCTGAGTGAAAAATCAGAGAGAAAGAATGAGATATTCACAACTGTGCCTAGAGAAAAAAATACAAAATGAGCGAAGAGGAGAGGTGAAAAGGTTTGGATGAATAAGGACCTACAGAAGAGTTCTTTGCTATTACAAAACAGGCATTAAAAAAGACATTCTGTCCTTCTAAGCTACTTGGAATGAAATTCTTTTTTCACTGCCATCCAGTTAATCCCGATTAACAAATCTTCACAGCTAACACCTATGCAACGTGAGGTTCTAGAAAAAATACCAACATCTCTTAACTAATTTTCCACCTAAAACAGTTAAAATGAGTCATTTGAACTTATCAAGAAGGTAAGCAAGACTGGAGCTTGGTTGTTTCTCAGTCACCTTGAAATACATATAAAAATGAGAAAGAAGCAAAATTTAAAAATTAATAATGATGTGAGAGCCCATTGGAGATGCGTGAGACTCTTCTGAATTGTAGACTGTGTTGGACCTGAGTGTCTAGGCAGTAAGTGGTTGAACACTGAAGACAGTGGCAAAAAATCAATTATGGAGGGTTTTGGAATTTTTGCATTTAATTCTTTCTTTATTGCCTTTACGTATTATTGGAAATTGGCAACAATATCTCAGATTGCTGACGGAAAGTTACATGTCCTTCTAGTTTGCAAACATATTTGTCAAATGATCTTTTCTACACCTAAAAACAGTGATCCTGTTTGGAATGAGGTATGGAGTTTAGGCCTTTGAATATTGTGAATTGCAGCAATTGATTTTCAAATTGTAAACATATCTTCCTGTAATAGATTTCACTTAATCATCATGTTTCATCCTTAATATAAACCACTGTAATAGACTGGCTAAAATGCTCAGAATTTTACCATTTATTTTTGCAAGCTGTGTTGGGAGGCACTTTTAATTGTTTGGTCAGATATCAGAGAAATGCTGAGTTCATGGAATGAGCTAGACAGTTATCTTGTTTTCAAAATTCTCTGCAAAAAAATTGTATGGAGTTGACATTATTTCTTCTTTAAATAATTTGTATAATTCATCAGTGAAGTCACATAGACTTTGAGTCTGTTTCAAGGAAAGTTTTTAACTATATATCCAATAGCTAGATTAATGTGAAGCCATTTAGCTTACCTACTTCTAATGTCTTTGGTAGTTTGTACGAATCCATGAATTTTGTGTAAGTTGTCATGTTTATTATCATTTAAGTGATCCATAGTGCTTCCTTATTGTTGTTTGAACATATGCAGGATCTGCAGTTGTATGTCTCTGAAATTCCTGATACTGGTAATTGGCGTCCTTTTTTTACATTATTCCTGACATATTTGTCTGGACATTTATCACCTGTTTTGATCTTAAAGAACCATTTTTTGTTCCATTGATTTTTCTATTGCTTTTCTATGCTGTATTTTATTGATTTCCCTATTTTGTTATTTAGTCTTCATCTTATTTTGGATTTAATTTGCTTTTCTTTTTCTAACAATTTAAGCTGATATCATTAAGACTTTCCTTTTTTCTAATATAGGCATTTAGTTTTATAAATTTCTCTTAAAGTGATAATGTATTATTTCCATTCCAAAATTATTATATGTTGTGTTCTCATTTTCACATAGCTTAAAAATACTTGTTAATCTGTGTTTTAATTTTTTTCTTGGCCCCTTGTAGTGTTTACAAGTGTTCTATTTAGTGTCCAAATGTTTAGAGACTTTCTAGTTATCTTTCTCAAATTTATTTCTAGTTTAATGTCATTGTTGCTGTTTTAAGACACTACCTATGATGACAGTTAAATAAAGAAAATTTTGTAAATATCTAAGCAAGCTGAGATGCTGTGTTAACCTGAGTTTGAAAAAGAAAATAGGAAGCGCTTTAACACAAAAACATTACATGTATACGAAACCATCAGAAATGCAAGAAAAAAGCCCAGGTAAGGAATCCCTAGAAAACCTGAAAGTTGTAGACAAGGACAAAGGAAATCGTAAGAATCTAAGACTAATACAACATTACAGACAAAGGAGCTCCCAGCAGTTCTTATACTGGTGATTCACAGAAAACTTCATGGTATTGGAAAAAGATCACATCTGTCTTTGGTGCACACATTCACCACTGTGACCAGGATAAAACGGCTGCGGTTCTCTTTTACCTCTGAATTTGTGTGCCGCTTCTCTGTGATGGGACATCAACTAGTACTATGCTAAAGGAATACTGGGGAAAATTGCTTACAGGTGTTCAGGATTTTGGAAAGAAAAGATAATTTGTAACCTTTCTTTGGTTACAAATTAAAGTAAGATAAAGATTCTCCATCTCCTTCTTCTTTTCTCAAGAGTTTTTTCTTCCTTGGTCACCCCAGAGTGGTGACCTTGATTGCTTGGAGCGACCAGACCAAGCATGAATAACCAGGTCAAACTCGGCATTCTCTCGCAGAGTGCCTCACAGTGTGTCAGGACAGTGTCCCGAGTCAGTCCCCTTCCTGATGTGGACATGTGCAAACTGCACACTGTGCAAAGCCATATGTTGTTCTGGGATTCACAAAGCAGAATCTCATCACTTGTAAAGTACTTCCATTCATGCCAACTCATGGGCTTCTTATTAACACTTGTCTGGTTTGGAAAGAAAAGTATTATCATTCCCAAACTTGGAAACAGAAACCCCAGGAGATGAAGTGGTCTTCTAAAAGTCATGTGACTGTTGTTACCGGGATACTAACGCAGGGCTCATGCTATTTCTAGCTTTCCCGTATCTCATGTAAGGGGAGTGATTAAATGATAAAAGATCATCTTCTAAAATTATATGATTTCTGGCAATAAGCCATCTGGGAAATACTGCTGAGTGAATGATAATTGTCAAAATGAACTCTGTTACGAGTTTATATGGAAGCTATTCTGATAACCTGTATTAACTAGTCCAACTGGTACAGGCTGCTTCATCTTTTTCAGTGACACACCAGAAACACTCTAACATTCTTATTTTTTCATGACTTAGGCAGTAGATTCATTGCAATTCAGTTTAAATTCTTATTTCTCATCTTCACCATATTAATATTGATAGATTGTGTGATTGTTACTTTTTTCAAGATATAAAAATGTCAGCACAGTATAGCTTTCAATGTATCTTTCCTTAGAAATGATTAGGTAGTGAAATAATATGAAATTAAAATGATTTAAAGTCATATCTTACAGCTGATGAAGCATAAAGGAAAACAAGTGAATCTAGCAGAAATTTTTAATAAAATTTTAGTATTGGGCCTGGAGGAATTTTAGTATGGGGGCAGTGGTTAAAGCACTTGCCTTGCAAGTGCAACTCCCTGAGTTTGATTCCCCAGCACCACATAAAGCCAGACATGGTGGTGTATGCCGGTAATCCCAGCACTCAGGAGGCTGAGGCAGGAAGGTTGCCATGAGTCTAAGGCTAGCCTGGTCTACATAGTGAGTTCAGGACCAGCCTGGACTACAGAGTGAAACCTTGTTTCAAAAAATAAAATAAAATTTTAGTATTTCTGGAAGCAAAATTCTTTTCTAAAGATTTTAGTCTTTAATTGAGAAATGCAGTATATAGTCATTTTATAGAACCAAATAGGGATGATAGGTCAAATGAGCAGGGGGGAGCAGGAAGGCATGGGAGCGTCAGAAAGAAGAGGGGCAAAGACTATAATTTCGATGCAATATGTATGTGCACAAAATACTCAATTCCAATGCAAACATTACTTCTCTCTCTCTCTCTCTCTCTCTCTCTCTCTCTCTCTCACACACACACACACACACACACACACAGACACACAAACACACACAGAAAAAAGTCAGTAGTTAGCACAGTTTACCTAGAAATAAAGAGATAGGTGAAAATACCTCGCTGAAGGGTCTTGTTTTGAAACAAGATATGATATTACATATTTGCAACATCTATAAGATAGATGAGAAATGAAATTTGACTCCTGTAATAAATGAATTAGTTTTTGTAAGTGAGTTTGACTTAAATGATTAAAGCCAAGAAGAAGGATAATCTGCAACAGACGTTTTTATAGAAACACAAATTTTAATACTGTGCTATTCACAATGCGATAAAATTTTGAGACACATAGAAGAGTAGCTTTTACAAGATAAAAATACAAACATTTTCTGTAGATTCTTACTGGAAATCTAACATGGAAATAATGATCAATAATTACTAATGCCTTTTTATTCTTATTTTCTATGCAGTTGGAGTAGGCTATTTTTGGCAAGATTTTGGCCCTGATCCTTGAATGTGTGCTCTCTGATTTGTAATTGCAGATAATGATCAAACTAGTGTGTATAAATCTAGGTCTTAGAAATGATGTCAGTTTCTGTCATTATGAAAATTTCTAAAAATTCTGGAAAATACTTCTAATTGCATTTGTTTAAGGCAGAAGGTGAGATGACCCCCCAAGAGCCACAGAAATATCAGCATAAGCCCCTCGGAATGTGTAACTACAAAAGTCTGCTTTTAGTCATAATCAGAGTTGTTCTACTAAGTGTTTTCAGCGTTGCTAATCTCAGTTACTGCTATGCTATATAGTAGAATAGGAGTCAGGAGATTTTACGGGGGGGTTTCTGATAGAGTATGTATCCAATCCCGTGAAACAAAAGATTATTTAAAGATTATTTACTCATGGCTTTTTAAAATTGTTTCTTTTCTAATAAAAACAGTTCAGATTATCAACACTGCACCACACACACACATTCTCATACAAAACGTACACACCATTTCAGGGATCCATAACCTCCCTTGAAGCCTACAGTCCTGGAGGCACTTTTAACTACACTGTTAACCCCTCAGACCTGCCCACATGGACACGCTTGGACCCTTGACTGTAAAGTCAGTAGACTACATTGAGGATTATGGTTATTTCCATAGGGTACATTATTGACATATTATTCAGAATCTTCTTTCTAAATACCTTTGAGCGAGGTAATTTGTAATCTCTAAACAAATAGATTTTACCTTTTGGTAACTGTTTATAATTTAGTCTGGAGTGTTTCACGGTACCCCTCCACTGTCCAGTTCCTAACCGTTTCCATCGTATCATTCAGCTACGGAACCGCCTCGCCACTGTTTCTGCGTGCTTCTGTTTTCATTTCATCCTGATTCTTGTTTTTCCCACGCCACGTTTCTCTCACTGCTTCTGCTTTGGGTTATACAGCACACACAAGCTAACAATATTCCATGTCCTTCTTAGAAATGAATTAAAACTGTACATCTTAAATTAGAAGAATCTTTTGTAACTTAAGGAAAATGAGGCCGCTGCTTGATTTTTCTTATTACGTAGAAAATAATGATGCTATGGGCAATGGAAAGTGCCTCGACTTTAGCATGATATGCCTGAATTCAGATATTATCTTCACTGCTTTTAATAATATTTAACTTATTAATTTCTGAAAATAGGACCTTTAAATGGAAAAATAGTAAATGTCTGTTATATGCTGTATATCATTTTAAGTCATTTATATAAAGATGTATGTAGCCTAATTCTTTGACACCCTCTAAGGAATTTTTTAGTTGTATCTCATAATTGTAAGAATTGAAGCTCAGAATGTTTAATAAACTTGCCAAAGAGTACTGTAGCTAAAATGGCAGAAATTATAATCTAAGGCCTAATTTAACTACAAACCCATATATATTTTTCCATGAAAATACACAGATATTAATATTAATTTTGTGAAATCTATCTAGCATAAATTCAGTATGCATTGGAATTAAAGAGGAAGACCTACAACTAAAGAAGTCATATTTTAAATTCAGAGATTCTCTGGTGTTAAGGCCACTCTGCTCCTGATCCTAAAATCAACACCACACCTTCTGTTGAAAAAAGACAAATATGAAGAACAAAACACTGTAGAAAATTTTATGCAAAAAAGCCCATTTCATCTGTCTGTCTCTCACTCAAATATGTAGGATGCCTTTCCTTCGAATACAGATGCAGAAGGCCGAAAGATAATCCCTTATAAATGTGGGATAATTTATAAGA
Source organism: Ctenodactylus gundi (assembly GCA_004027205.1). NCBI lineage: Eukaryota > Metazoa > Chordata > Mammalia > Rodentia > Ctenodactylidae > Ctenodactylus > Ctenodactylus gundi. Next base: position 66,281 of record PVKB01000149.1, read on the forward strand.
GATTATCTTGAGCTTTTTGGTTGGATGTTTATTCAGTCATTAGATTTCCTGCACTACGGAATACCAAATCAGGGGTAGACAATGATAGAAATGGAGATTTAGAATTAAAGAGGTAAAGACAGCGTCCTCTCAATGTCTAGTCGCACAGACTTCTCTGAGAACTTGTACAGAAGCAAGAGAGCCCATCAAAGCTGTGATTTTTCAGAGCTTAAGATGTGGGTTGCAGAGTCCATTTATTGTACAATGGGGTAGGAAGCTGGCAGATGGGCCACAGTGTGTAGTTTCATTTTACAAGGAATACCAACACTCAGGTGATATGCAGAGCAGCAAGTCCTTTGCCTACAGCGCACTACATGTCAGCATCCAGCCCCCAAAGATGAACAAGATAAGTTTTCCAAGTCAAAGAAAGAACCAATCTTGCTATGAGCAATCATCTAGGAAGCACAGGTCCCCTACTTATCTGCCCCAAATCTCTGCTTTCTAGAAAGGCACACACTCAAAAAAAAAAAAAAATGCAGGACATAGATTTGAGAATTAGAACATTTGCATACATCGTCATCGCTACAACCCTACTCACATTTCCAAATTTCTCACCCTGTAGAATTAAGCTCACCGAGGTTTCAGTGGGTAGGAAATCAGAAGCGACTGCTTAAATAGTGGAGAGTGATTTAAAATAACTACACAAGTGAATTGAGATTTAATCAAGGGACAGAAGCTTAAGATAGATATTCAGTGCTAAACCTATCAGCTGTAGAAGGACTACACAGAATAACAGTTAATATAGTCACTGCAACAAATGCTGTGAGAGGCTTACCGCACCTTAATAGATTAGTCTAGATGAAGTGCTCAGGTGGTTGCCACACTAAGTCTGAGCTGGTAATTAGCCACAAACATCCTTATTTAACTCCTAGTCTCAGATACCATTTTTTAATGAAAAGTTGTGTATTATAATCTACAGAACACAAAAAGTAATAAAATTTGACCTGAGGGTCAAGATCCTATTTAAAATTCATCCCAAATGGCCTTTTGATACAACTGACATCCTGGCTCCCAGGGTATTTCTTAGGGTGGCCCTCAATGACTTAGGAAGGCAGAGAAGGGTTAATAAAATGTTTTCCAACCTAAGCTGATCTCAAAAGACCATTATGTGTTATTAATAAACAAATGTACAGCTGAGACAGAAGAATAAATGCTACACGCAAATGATGAGGGGAGCATAAGGGTAGAAAAACATTTCTAGTAATGTTGAAAAACGCTCAATAAAATTAAAAATTAAAAATTTCTGTCATTGCCTCAGGCAACTTCATTCCAGCACTCAAGTGTGTGTGTGTGTGTGTGTGTGTGTGTGTGTGTGTGTATGTACATATTTATAAATACATATATTATATTTTGTCTCTAACTTTGGTGCAGATCATACGATGAACACTAGTAAAACAAGGTATAAAAATTCATCTGTAAGTGAGTAATTATAGGTAAAAATAGTTATGTATGAAAAATAGGCTTTCTCTTTAACATGAGAAATTCTCATGCTATTTTGTTATCATATAGGATGCAGAGTCATGGAAACAGCCTTGTGCATTTGAAAATGAAGGTTGTGCGTGTGTATTTAAAATTCTGACAGCACAAAAAGTAGACACACACATTTTACATTTGTTTATGAAAATATTTCTATCAACATTATATTTGGTTTGTGATAGCATAGTCTCTCATGTAAGTGTTTTTAATAAAGAAATATTGCAAGAAACTTGAGGATTACAGGTACCTAAATTTATTACTTTATATAAATAATGTATTCTTGGATATGATATTTAAACATTAATTTTAAAGAAGTTAAACAGAGTTACTGATTACTGGGTTATAAATATCTTATATGACTGTTATTACTAATGGGGTTTGGGCTTATTATTTTACCTTCGATATTATTTTGATAAGCTTCTCTTTGAAAAATACCTTGTTCGCGTGAATGCAGAGTCGGTATTTATATACATGGTGTCAACTATAAAACAACACTTGACTTATTTGTGCAGCCTGGACTCCAGGACATGAAAAACAAAATGAAACAAAATCACTGTTTTTTCTTGTGAGTCTTAATGTAAAAGTCTGAATTTTAGATTGTTTTCATAGGATTAAATATGAGAGTGGTCAGGAAGCAAACAGATTAAAGGATTGTGAGGTGGCTGCAAACTGGAACATGATCCCAGCAGACACCAGAAAAATTATAAACACTCACACTGTGATTGTTTGGTCGAAAATTAAGCAGAAGTTTCTTTCACCAATAAAACTGAGGGTCCTTTCTCAAGTTGAATAATAATCAAATGTTTAGTTTTTGTATGTCAATCTTTCCACTTGGATTATCAATAAGAAATGAATAACATAAACTATTATTATTATTATTATTATTATTATTATTATTGAAATAATGTCTCTCCAGTATTGTGGCTGGACCTGAATCCACTATAGAGCCCCAGGCTGGCCCCAAAATCATTGCAAAATTCCTGCCTTAGCCTCCTGAGTGATGGGACTATAGGCAAATTCTTTATGTGGTGCTGGAGAACTGAACAAAGGTCCTGGCATATGTTAGGCACTAAGATAGGATCCCTGTCCATAAGGTAAGTTATTATAAAAAACGAAAAACATAAGAAATGACCTATTGGTAAGTAAAACAGCATCCTACCAATTACAGCTAGCTCTGGACCAATGAAGCTGTAACATTTAATCAGGATGCTGATCATTACCCATATCATAGCACATATTTTCTTTCTCTCATAAACTTCCCATTTTACTGCTTCTCTAGAGACAAACCACTAGAGTAATAATGCTAAAAGATCAAAAGTGAAACAGCAGGCAAGCAGTGGATAATAGTAATGGCGATGCTGATGGGGAACACACAGAAAGCTTCTAGTAGATTAACCATGAGCACAAGCTTTCTGTTGTAGAAATCAGTGTAAGATTTAACAAGGAGTTTGATACTTTCATCTACTTACAAATAATCTTTGTTAACCATGTGAAATTTAAGTTATTATAAAGACAATCTTTGACTAAAAACTGTTCATGCTTTTCCTTTTTACAAGACTATTTCAACTCAAAACAAATGCTATAATGTCTAGTTGGTATTTACTTCTGTGGAGAACTGCAACTTATTCATATATGCCTTCAGTTAATGTTTGCTGCATGCCTAGTGTGGACCAGTCCTGGGGTAGAAAGTGAGCATGCTAGTCTTTATTTCATGAAGTTCTTCTTGATAACAATAGCACATCAGGAGAGACTCAAGGGAAGTGACGAAGGAGTCAATGGATATTTGGGGCACAGGATTATAGAGGAAAGTTCAAAATCCTGAGAAAGGATGCCCTTGACCTGCTGAATTAACAGTAAAGACATCAGTGGCTGGAGCCCAGGGAGAAAGCAGCTTGGAGTTGAGAGCCTTTGATATGAGTGGGCAGATAAGAGGAGCATGCCTCCTGCTCTTACTGTATAGGAGATGGCAGGTGTTAGATGGGTTTGCACAGCAACAAGAAAAGATGCATAACTTCACCAGAAGATTATTCTAGCCCGCTGTGCTGAGAATCAACTGCCCTTGCACAAAAGTGAAAGTAGGAAAGCCAGTGATGGGAATACTGCAACAACTCAGGGAAAGAGGAGGGGGAGGGGTCCCCCCCCCAAGAGATATAATTATAGCAAGGGAAGTCACGAAGAGCATTAAGATATTGCATGAATTTTCAAGAGTAAATTGATGAAATATGCAGATATATTAAATCTGAGATGTGAAGACAGAGAAATCTAAAGATAGGGCTGAGATTGAATTAGCATTAGCATTAAGATGAAATAAAAAGGGGTTTCAATATTTAAAGGTAGAATTGGAGATCAAAGACTGGAGCTCATCAAGTTTGAGATGAATGCCTATGAAACATCCCAGAAGAAATGTCGAGTTGACAGAGTGGTGTGGAGTGGAAATTCAGCAACAGAGTGTAAAAAATATTGCCAAATGATTTTAGTCTTAAGGGGATATATATATATATATATATATATATACATATATATACACATACATATACACATATATATGAATTCAAAAATGTTAAAATGCTACTAAAGTATTCAATACCGCTCAATATATATCGGTAAAAAGGAATTCCTTAAGCTTTAAGATGATTTCAAAATATTCAAACAAAAATTAACCTGTATTTTTTTCTAAAAACAGCTCCACATCTGGCAAGAGAAAGCTGTTTCCCAAAAATAAAAATAAAAAAACCTAACCTCCAAAACTTACAGTGGTTAAGAATCTCTGCTGAAAAGTCAAAAATGAAAAATCCTATGGCTAATCTTGAAGCCATCAGTTGATTAGTTTTTCTAATTGTTTATAAAGTAAGCTTTCATAAATGAATGTTACTTTGTTAATTAATAGTGGATAAACCAAATTAAATTATCTTATCAAAATGTGTTTCCTTATTTTAACACATGCGAAGACTTTTTACCTGGCACTTCACAGAATGTGAGATAGCTAGCTCTAGAAAATCTGACTGAGAGCAATTATAGTATTATTCTTTTTATTGATATGCATGCATGTGATACATATTTACATTGAACTTGAGTATTTTGTGCAGTTCCCCTCTCCCTTTGGACCCTGCCACTCCCTCTTCCTCCCTTTTACTTATCACTACCACCTTCCACTTAGCTCTGTGAAATGACTGTGTTCTGGGTTTCTCGTGTTAGAGAAACCATTTGATTTAACCTTCTGATCAACTTCAAAGAGCATGATGGTCTTAAGTTGCCTCCATTTAAGTACAAAAGCCTCACACCTATCTATCTTTATAGATGAGTAGTATTCCATTGTGTATAAATACCACAATTCATGTATCCATTGGTCTGTTGATGGGTATTTTGGTGTCTTCCACATTTTAGCTATTGTTAGCTGTGCTTCTATGAACATGGGTACACATGTATCTCTGTTATATGTTGATTTTAACTCTTTTAGAAAAATTCCCAGAAGACATATTGCTGGATAGAAGGAGAAATTCATTTCCAATCGTTGAGAAACTTCCATACTGCTGTCCATAGTGGTTGTACCAGTTTCCATTCCCACCAGCAGTGCATTTAGGTTTCTTTTTCTTCACACCCTTGTCAACATTGATAGCTGTTTGAGTTCTTGATATACCCGATTCTCTCTGGATTTACGTTGTATCATAGAGATGTTTTGATTTGAGTTTATCTAATGGGCTAATAATGTTGAATGTCTTTTCATATTTTTACTGGCCATTTGGACTTCTAGTATTTTTCTTTAAAATTTAAAGGAACCTGGTGTTAGAATCACCATGACAGGCCTGCCCAGAGTTCTATTGAATAACTTTTTAGAAAAGGGATACTAGTATTTTTTAAAATAAACATGGTAAAATAATTATAGGGATATATCTGAGACTTTTATGTTATGTAAAAGAAGAGAAATATTAGAATTATCCAGTTGCTGGACTTTTGCACAAATAATAAAGTACATCTGAAACAGTCAAAAACATGGAAATGTGATTTTGTGTAAATGGAGGATTATTTTTGAGATAGGGCTGGAAAATCAATTTAAACGAATTAAGAATGTGGATTTTAAAAGCCTTTAATATGCTCAATAAATGTCACTAGTTAGTAAAGTTGTGATTAAGTCCTGATCCTGTGGCAAAAGCTATAATCAATACAGAAAGAAACAAGTCATTCCTTTCTCTTGATACAAATATTTTCTCCTCAATAGACTGATTTACTTGCCAATACTTCTTTAACTACAGACACTGATGTAAGAATTATTATTGGTGTATCTCCAATACATGGTCACATTAATGATGTGTGATCAAAAGAAAAGGTCAATTATTTATTTTTAAAGACAATTTTTACAGTAAAAAATATATTGCTATCAATCTCTTCCAGATATGCTTACAAACTGGTCTTACCATTCCTGTCACTGAAAGTTTTTTGTTATTGTTCATTGTACTGCTATGTTACTTCTGAACGGATTCATAATTTTTGTCTGTCGTGGTTATCTTGACTTTGGGGAAGAGCCAGAAGTCACACAAGGCCAGTGAATAAAGTGTATGGAAACACGTGTAATATTTTTAGAAGCATACCTTTTCTTTGCATGGCATTCAGCAGCTGCAGTCACTGTATTTTTTATTAAGAGCTGGTAAAGATACTTAAGAAAGGCTTCTACAGCTGCTTCAGAAAGTGGTAAAAAGGATGGGAGAAAGAGTTTGAATTGAGAAGAATTTTTTTTGTGTGTGTGAGGTGGGGAGAGGGGAATGGCAATGTATTTTTTACTGTGTTTTTTATTTAAATATTTCCCATATAATCTGAGTAGTATTTGTATATCATCATTTTCAAGATGCCTAAAATTTATATTTATGAAAAAAGCCTTACCAAATTATCACTAATTAGAAACAAACTTGTACTTAGAAAAACAACAACAACAACAACAACATTTAACTCTTTCCAGCTGAACAAAGCAAACATCCCAACCTCCCATACACAATATTCCCCTCGCATAAATACCACCCTGTGCCACTGGGACGCAGGTGTGTATCAAATCAGATGGACTTAAACCTAACACTCTTTGAAACACCCCAATGAAATTTCATAGTTCTCTAAAGGCATACACACACACACACACACACACACACACACACACACACACACACCTGGTGTATTAATGGATGTTATAAATTCTTTTGAGATGTGCAAATAAAATCCTCTTCGAAAAACTTCCAAGAGTTAGGACTATGAATAAAATACTTACATACTTCCCATCTTATCTATGACATGGGCTAATCAAAGCGGAGCTATAAATTTTCATTTGGAAACAGGAATATTGTATTATTTCTTATACTTATGTCATCACATGAAAGACCTCTCCTGGTAACCACCAAGGGATGTCATAAGGATAAAGAATTCAACCTGTACACACCATCTTCCTAGATAAACAACACATCTTCTGTTTTCTTTTGTTTCTTTTATTGAACATTTCTGAATCTGAATCTGAAAAACAAAGTAAACTAAGCCAAGGGATTCTTCTGTTTCCCAATGAGCAAAAGGAGAGCAAAGACTGTCCTGCTGATGAAAGTGAAAATGAAAGGACTGTAAGAAAAGAAAAAGGAAGTATTACGTTCGGTGGTTTCAGCAGCCAGCAGAGCCTCAGAAGAGGAGAGAGACATGAGTTAGCACTTTCCAGGAAGAGCTGAGTGGCTGTGCGGACACTAGACATGTAGGAATGTCAGATGAGAAGTCGACCCAAGTTCTGAGGGAACAATTAGAGTACTGGAGTTATAGTCATTACCCTCCGCATTCTGAGAATCTAACTTGCTCTTGGCCCATTTGTAACCTGCCTTTTAAGGTCCCAGCATGACCTCTTATGTCCTATTTCTGTCCTTCTTTCTTTCTCCCACTTCTCACTAACATGCTAAGACCAAATACAAATTTCAGTGTATATTTTACAGAAGAGAAACAATGACAGGAAAGAGAAACCATAGCAAATGGTTACATATAGAATGTTTAGGGAAAATGTAATGTCAATTTCTCATTGATGCATCTATGACAGCAAGGTCACGCATATAAATATCTTAAGGGAGAGTTCTGTTGGGTTTGCAGCAACATCTATTAATTGAGTAAAATTACTTCATTTCTTGGAAAAAATTTGCAAAACTTCTTTCATTTTAAAAAAAAGAAACGATGATTTTTTTTTTTTTGCTCTCGTGTTAAAGATTGTTTCCTATAACTGACTGTGATCTAGGTATGATTAAGGAGAACACATAAACTAAGTTTGATATTTCATGTTTTTTGCTACAAGGAAAAGTAAATGGCAGCATTAAACTGCCATTAAATAGAAAGATTTACAAAGCAAGTTATTAATTGAACACTTACTATTCGATAGGTTATACCAAATGTTTCAAATGGACTACCTCACCTAGTCTAGGCAATGACTATTAGTCTCTCACTTCATTTTAGAGGTGGGGAGACGACGGCCACAGAGGTGAAGGCATTTGTCAGAATCAATCACCGGTAAGTTGTCAGACTGGGAACTGATCAAAAGTCTCATTTCAAAACCTTTGCTTTCAACTTCTGACTATTTACTTTCAACAAGCATTTAGGATAGATTTTAAATGTAAAGACATTCCAATAAATTGAATACAACAAAGCATTTAGAAGAAATAATGCTACTTTCCTGGTTCAAATCACTTTTACTTTAACAATGACAATTTTCATTCACTTTGGTATTTCATTGAGTCTAATACTATTCTTTAACTCTAATAATTAAACAAGGGATTGTGCCTATGGCCTTCAATTTGACCAGCACACCAGCTCCTCTTTTATTTATTGTTTATGCGAGACACGGTCTCACTAAGTTGCTAAGCTAATCATACTGGGTTCAAAGTTGGGATCTTCCTACCTCAGACTACCAGAGTTCTGAGATCGTAAGCCTGCACTACCAGACCTGGCTATAATCCAGTATTAACCTTGCATTGGCTGTGGACTTAGAAGAGTAGTCAACTGTAACACACCCTCTGTTCCCAGTGTTGTTAGTCATCTGCATCCCAGGTTGAAGACTACTAATTGTTTTATTTTAATATACTATTTTACTCTTCCTATGACATTCTGTAATCATTTTAATTTCTTCTTTAAAATTTCCACAATGTTATTGTACAAGAATCCCTGATTTTCTTACTCATTTTCTTCCAAATGGTTTATTTCTAGGTCAGTTAGAAACTTGGAGCCTGTTCATTCTCATAAGCAAAGTTGCAAATGAGCTCTTTATTCCCTGACCAGTCATAAAAGCCCTGAAATAAAAGCCCAATGAAACGGAGCAACAGTACTGGGATGATTGTCCGGAGTTCCAAGTCATCAGAGCGAGTCATTAAAGATTCACCAAGACAGAAGAGAAAGATTCAGTTAAAGACAAACACTTAATAATGCATTTGCAATGAGAAATAATACATAATCATGGAACTTCAGAAGAAAGACAGAGTGAAAGAGGGAGACAGGGTGTGGGGGGGAGGGAGGGAAGGGAAGGTAGGGGGAGGGACAAAAGGAGAGCAGCGGGAAAGCCCTTGTCACTTTGACAAGAAACGTATGTGCACAAAATGCTCAACTCCATTGTAAACCTTACATTTTGCACTTGTACATATCAATAAAATGGGGGAAAAGAAATAATACATAAAAAACCTTAAGAATATTTTAGTTACTTATGTCATAGCATCCCCCTCAATGTCACAGAATAGCTGACAATAAAGGTAGACATCTGCATCTACTAGTTCAATTGTGAGGAAGACTACATGGAGAAAACCTTGAAATAAGAACTGAGTGCCGCACACTCTACGGTTGACAGCGTTGTCTACACAGTCAACTCCACAGAGCCCTTCCGTAGGCCACATGTCCCCAGAGAGGAGTATGGACTTCACAGCAAGTGTGAAAAGCACTCAGTGGAGTGCACACTTCCTGTTGAGTGTGTAAAACCAGTTATAACTAACTTGGGACCTACCATTTTCCCACCCTTGTTTTTTTTTAATGTTATGATAAAAAATTTTAATGAAAGTTTTTATATAGGTCCATCAACTTACTATGTGGTCTGAGATAGGTCCTTTACACTCAAAAATGTGAAAAAAATAATATCACATTGCACACAACTGACATAAAGTTATCTATTGGAGTGAAAGAAAAAATTCTTATAAATTACCTTTCCAAAAATACAGATATACTCAGACATATTTGAATATAAGCTAGCTCAATTACTATTTTTCTATTCTGAAGCAATCTCTTGCTAAGTTACTATTGTCCAAGGTGGGCTCAAATTTGCGTCCCTCTTGCGTTAGCCCCCTAGAGTCCTGAGGTTACAGGTCTGCGCCACCATGCCCGGCTTCTTTTTGAAAGCATGCTCTGTTTGCTGAAACCTGCTTCTATAGCACTAAGCATGAAGCACAGCTGGAGTGCAGTGAATTGTCATGAAGTACATATACCCAGATCGATAAATAACCTCACCAGCAGCTAGATAGCCTCCTCCCTTGACTGTCTTTCATAATAAAGTTGAATTTAAACTAATATAGAATAAATAAATACTGTTCAAACAAAATTATGGACATAAAAAATTCATTTGCATATTGGTTTGTTTTTACTACTGAAAAAAAATCGCCAAACTTTTAACTGTAAGAAGCAGCAGCAAGACAATTTCCTAACTTGCTAAAAAGCCTTACAAACAAATACTTTCATAAAGTTTGAACGGATTTATTGTGGATATAAAAGTATAACATGCAATTACATGTAAGGATAACTGACTAATGTCAGGAAATAGAAAAACTCCCCTCATAATTGATGAGTGACAGTGAAAAATAAATTCCGGCCAAGATGTATGTGTCACTGTGAGATATCTTTATCAGTTCTCAGTGAGTGAAGCCAAGTACCAAAATCCAATCTCTTTATGACAAAATGTTGAGACAATATTTGTAAACAAAAGAGACAGCCCATCACATTGTTCTAAAAAAGTTATCAATATTCATTTCTAATGAAGTTATATTAATTTTATACTAATGCAGAGTAAATACCACTAATCTAGTGGCTTATGATAATATTCCGTTCAGGGTTTTGTAGAACAGAAAGTCCAGCAGGGAATGCTTGTATTGTTTGTTCAGGTCATTGCAAAGCTGATATTAAGGTATGGAGTAGCGAGTTATTGCTTGGAAGCTTTGGAGAACAATTTCCTCTCAAGGTCATTATCTGAAGTTGCCAGCTCTTTACTGCCTGTCAGGTACAGGCTGCTCTCAACTCCAAAGATGACCTTTTCATTTTGAAGCCAGCAACCAAGCAGATTCCTTCTCATGCTTGAATTTTTTTTTTTTTACTTCCTCTTCAATGAGAGAAAAACTCTCATGTTTTTAAAGGGTATAGGGCTCGTGTGCCACTTCACTGAGCATTATTGTCACAAGATGGCCCTATTTTCATTCAAATGGCTCATATCTGTCTTTCGTTATGACTGTATAGTATTCTATTATGTAAAGGCACCATATATCAATGGACCAAACACAAAAGACTGACTATAGACAGGTGTCCCTCTTATGAAATTCACAAAAAAAGTCATAAAAAGGCCCCAGTAGGGTGGGTGATATGGTAGACAGAAGGCCAATGGACTGCTAGGAAAGGGATGAATCTCTGAAAATGGAGAGGTGGCATAGATGGTTATTGATTACCTAAACTACATGTCTCTAATGTGTTGCATAATTTGGAATTCTTGTATATACATAAAATATTAATAAAAAATAAACATCTTACACAGCCCTCCAAGTGCAGAAATCATGCATCGTGTGGGTAAAGTTTACTTGTAAGTTCTTACATGCAAATGACAAATGCATACGAATCATATCATCTAGCATGTATTAACTGCACACAATTTAAGGCAGATGCTATGTGATGCTAATAATAGTCCTATGCTGTCTATTTGAGATGTCAAAGTGGTGCTATTTTGGTCAACCAGAATTCTCAAATCAATTAAGTGTCCATAATATGAACAATGTGAATTCACACATGATGCGAGGCAGAGACTGAATTAGGAAACCAAAGACACACGATGACCAGAAAGCTCAGTCACTGACTGTAATACATAGCTGTAATTCAAGCGATTTACTGTCAGGTGTGTTCACATCTTGTCAGGAATTCAGTTTCTAAATGCTGAGTGCTCAAGGCACAACCGATCCACAGCTGAACCCTCAATATATTTCCTTTGTTTAACAGCTCCCTAGAATCCTGCAAAGTCTTGATCCTAATTTGGTCACTCTGAAACTCCATAAGACCTCAATCGCCTGTTGCTAGGACAGATTTTTCCTCCAACTAGAGCCTCTGTGTTCACTGTCCTTTGTATATACAATGGTGTCACAGATCCAGTGGTAGATTTCTTATATTCAAATATAGGCAGCATGTTTTAATTGGTGATAGGAAGTAAAGCTCTCTATTTAATTAAATACTGTTGCCCAAATGAAGGCAATGCCTAATCTATATATTTTCAAAGCATATATCTGGGAAAGAGGAAAAAAATCATAACGACAGTGTTCTTATTTGTCCTTCTGTCTACATGATGGCACATCAAGATATTCAAACTTAGTATCCATTGGGAACTCACAGAGAAGAAATGAACTTAACGCTAGGTTCACTGATTCATGGAACTATTTGAAGGTTGTCAAATGTAGGTATCTGTTTTCCCGGGTTCCTTGTTGGGGAAGAGTATGCAGTTTTTATTTATTTAATTGTGTGCTATTTCTGAAATTTTATGTTAGCTTCCTCCAAAACTCCACAACATCAAGAAATAGTACATCAGTGTAAGCAGAGAACAACTGGATCTTCTTTCACAGGCACTGTCATAATCTAGATGCAAATAAGCACTAAAGTGAGATTTAAAGTGTCATATCTTAAATCAAAGAAAACAGTGAAAGAAAAGACACAGGGACAGACTGAAAGAAACACACACACACACACACACACACACACACACACACACACACACACACACACAGAAAAAAGAGAAAAAATACAAAGGAAGCATGGTATCACTAAAGTCCTCCAATTCAGCTAGCCAAATATTGGGATATGTTGCTGCCAAATTTTAACAGTAGTGTCTTACATTCTCTTATTTACCTTGGAAATGTAAATAGGGAACAAATATGAAATGAAAATAAAATAGTGCTATTAACCAGCGTAAATCAGCTGTGCTTTAGGAAATGACAAAAATATCTTCATTATCTAATATGGAAACTTTGAGTCACATGTGGCCACTGAGCACTTGAAATGTGGCTAATACAATTAAGGACTAGATTTTTAATTTTATTTAACTGCAATAAATTTAAATTTATTTTACATGGCCACATGTAGATAGAGATTACTGTACAACACAGTTGTTGACATTAGAACAGCAATGTTCTGTTTTGGAATTGAATTCAGAAGGATGCATAGTTATATGCCAGAATTTTGAGTTGATTAATTTCAAATTCTTATTCTACTTCCTTGTTCCCAGTAATCCTTGTGCTGCAACGTCAAAATCATCCTCCAATCTATTCTATTTAATGACTAATAGTACCCCAGCTATACTTTTTTAATGGATTGTAAAAGCTCCCAGAGAGGAATAATATCATCTTAAAATGAACCTCTAATGTACTGTAATCCACCTTAGATGCTTAAATATTTATTACTACAATTTTCTTGAGAAAAATATGATATATGCTGTTAGCAGATGAGAGGAGACTTTAGAACAGCAAAGTAGCTAAATATGTACTGATGAATAGAAATATAGCTCACAGCATAGACTGTATCTCTCCTACTCCTGTCCTATATGTGTGCTTACACGTTTGTGTAAATATATGATATAGAATGATATATGTATGGTGTGGTTAATAGTTGTGTTAATCCTAGGCAGAAGACCCTTTGCAAAGAAGCCCAGATCTTAGTCTGTTATCTAGCTTTGACAAGACACATTAGAAATGACCACTAAAAAGGAAAAGTGTGTTTTAGAGTAAACTCAGTCATCTGAGGTGATCTTGAACCTCTTAGGAAAGCACAGAAATGCAATTAATAAAATATACAGCAGTCATCAGTTCTATTACTTTAAATTTAACCACCTTGCCTTTCAAGGTTCATCTTTCTGATAGTTAGCGGTGAATAAAAGAAATCATTTCCCCCTGTGAGAGTCAAACCATATGGTAGATCTTCTCCTGCTTTCTGGATGGCCTTCTCTGGGCAGCCTGCAGTCACCAGCTGTTCACTCTAACTACCCCTCAGAGCTCCAGCGCTAGTGCCCTCCCACCATCACGATGCATTGTCGTATATAGAAAGTCTCACTTCTGCTTACTGCCCTTCTGCATAACTTCCCACAACAATGCCTCAGACAGAAGAGTACAGATTCAGTGAAGGTTTCTTGATAACTAGAGGAAAAACGATCCTGGAATAGTAGTGGGGGTGGGTATGGGAGGAACAATCATAGTACGTGCTGCTATCCCAGAGAAAAAGGTAAAATTTCTAACCATCTTGGATGGATGACTAGAGCTACTAGCCAGCTTCTTGCTGAGATGCAATACACAGAAAAGTGGTGTCTTTGAAACCTTTATTCTCAACCTTTGGGTTCACCTCAGACTCCAAATTCCATTGTTCCTGTCTGGTGCCAATAATCCACCAGGCTATCTTTATTTTCTAAAGCTCAAGATATTCACAAAATCTGGGATGGCTTCTTAAATCTCGGGTCAGGTCCCTTTTATAATTCTATTTCCAATAGACTCTCCTTAAGGTAAATTCTATTATCCTTCAGTGCTTCACACACAGACACACAGACACAGACACAGACACAGACACACACACACACACACACACACACACACACACACACACACAGAGAGAGAGAGAGAGAGAGAGAGAGAGAGAGAGAGAGAGAGAGACAGAATATCTTAAGAAAAAACAAAACACCAACAAAAATAAATCTCTACATTTGACCCTTTTTTGGTAGCTCTAGCTTTTTTTTTTTTTTTTTTTGAGTTTCCTGATAGCCCTCAAATCAACTCTAACTTATAACTTGAGGAAAACAAAACAAAACAAAATAAAAACAGCCACAGGGATATAAAAAACAAGTGGTTTGATGGCAATAAAAAGTGACAGATCTTGAGGAAAAAAGATGTAGAAGCATTAAGAAAAACATAAATGAGAGAACCTGGTAAAAATGTTAAGATGACCTTTACACAAGTGCTAAGTTTGGAGATAGGAGGAGAAGACATGTGTCTACATTATGGTAGGAAACTGGTTACAATTATAATTCTCTGACATCACATTTAAGTTTAATTACATTTAATATATCTTATTAAGACAGGAAAGGACATAATGAGCTATGAAGCAGTTTTTGAAAGATTTGCCAAGCAGTATGCTAATAAATTTATAGACTTACACTCACAAAAGTATTGAGTAGTTCATTCATTTCATTCATGTCTGAGTTATATTCTGCAATAACATCTAATGTCTGAACTAAGAAGATTTTTTTTCATACTTTCGCTCATGTTGACAATTAATTAATCATGAACTGTAACAAATGAAAAAAAACCTTATTTTTCTTGAAATATGTTACTCTGACAAATTGGTTTTTAGTAGTTAAAGTTACTATTTTAGTAATGATATATTAGCAGTAATTAAATCATCATATATTACCAGGAAAATATATTTCTATGAAGATAATTTTAATATAATTTTGTAGCTGGGTCCTCCAGTTCTGGACTACTAGTAAACATATCTATCTTCCAACGTATGATGGCCTCAGCACATTCTAGATAAGAGACATAAGTGAAATTGGCTGTGAAGTCTTCAGTGTGTCGTGAAGCAGGCTTCTTGCTGAATGTTATTCTTATCATTGCTTATCTGACATGGAAACTATTTAGTTTCCCTGTGTCTCAGTCTGCTCAACTGAAAGTCACAGGAAAGTTTTCTCACTTTATTTAATGTTGTCAGGAAAATGCATTTGAAAGAAATATATTTGGAATTGACAAAACCGGGATCACTGTTATTTTTGTATTTGGATCTACTCGTAAGTATATAGCTGTCTTCTAACAAGAAAAAAATTTCCATTAGTATCTTATCCCAATTCATTATATAAAATAAAGAGTAGATACAAAATAAGGCTTCAGTCTTCTGACTGGTGACTTAGAATTTATTATTTTATAGAAATAGTATAGTAATGTATAGTGGTCCTATATTAACCCTAGTGGAAATAATAATAATTTTCCTCCCATATTGGAGAGAATTCTTCTTGATTATACCTTTTGGGGTATATCCTTGAAATAAGGCATTGTGAATTTTTGAGGGGTATTGTTTTGAGATTTGATAATAATTTTATCCTCTACTATAACCAATCAAACCAACTGTCAAGAGCTAAATACTGCTAAGTCCTATGGAGGGCACGATGAGTAAGGAGACATGTGGTGATGCAATGGTAACAAGATGACGAGGTTAAACAGGTTTATAAGATCAGTATTTCTGTTCAAGGGTATCCAGGAAAATGCACTTGCAAGAATGCAAAGTCTTAGTTTTGAATATGAGTTGGATTTCTTAAAAAGAGAAAAACAGTGAAGAAAATGTTTTCTAGTTATGTATTATGGAACTACATATACAGAATGTATACATGTATTGAAAATCAGTAACATGTTCGTGAAATTAGGTGAAATTCCATGGGTCTGGAAATTTGGCTGGGTTATGAAGAAAAGTTGAGAGAGGCAGATCAGAAAAGTAGGCTTAGGGACAGGTAATTAATGTATTCTGAAGATTTTTATAGATTTTTGACACCATTTTACAGGTAAAGAAGAAACACTGGCATCTTTACATATAGCAACAAGACTTTTTGGGTGACAGGCAGTTTATATTTAACATTACCTATGGTTTAGACCTAAAATGCATTCCTGATGTTCTTGTGTTCAGCAGTAGAGCTTTTTGAAGGTGACTGGATTAAGGAGTCGATAACTTTATCAGTTGATTAATCTCCTGATGAGGTCGTAGTTTGGTGGTAGTATTAAAAGGTAAAAGAAACTTGTGAGGTGGGGCCTGATTGAAGGGAGCAGATCCTGGGAGCATGACCTTGTGAACTACATCCAGGTCCCAGCACCTTCCTTTCTGTTTGTTGTCTGTCTGTCTGTCAGTCTGTCTGTCTCTCTCTCTCTCTCTCTCTTTGTCTCTCTCTGTCTCTCTCCTCTTTCTCTTTTGCTCATTGATTTCTAGATGCCACAAATTGAGCAGATTTCTTCCACCATGAAGTTCTGCCTTGTCTCAGCAGCAATGGAGCTGACCAACCATGGACTGACACCTCTAAAACCACAAGCCAAATTGTATCTTTTTCTTTTATAAATTGTTAATCTCAAATATTTTGTCACGGAAATTAAAAATACATAGCACTTGAGTCTGGATGGGGAGACGAACAATAGGAGGGGATTGGACTCTATTAAGAAGGAAAGAAGGAGTTATGATTAAAGGGAGTTTAAGAGAAATAGTAGAACTTGCTGACATAATGGACATAGATGAAGAGAAATTTGAATAAACTATGAATATTACATAATAGATTAGATAATTTGGATAAGTGGTGATGCCGTTTCATGGGGTACATTATCTACAAAGAGGAACACATTTTCAAGAGTTCACTCATCTGGTAGGAAGTTTGACTTTTTAATATGAAACGGTCCTGGGTACTGAAAAAAAAAAGTGGTTAGTTGTTGATCTTTGTATTTCTAAACTATAGTAGAGGCATAAATTTTAAAGTAAAGAAGTTCAAGGAGTTCGATGGGTGATGAATACTGAATACATCAATTTGATAGATGGTAGTAAGAAGAAATATGTTGGAAGTAGAGTAATATTTCTTCCACCAGATGAAAAGCCCCCCAGATGATTCTGATATATGTAAAGGTTTTGAGTCTTAGTTGCAAATGAAGACGACATGGAAACGTTTAAAATGAAATGATCCCTCAAATTAATTCTAAAGATCGTGATGCTTGTGTGTCCTGAGCATCAGGACAAGGAACTCTGAAAGATCTAGTGATTCTAACGTGCAGCTAGGGAGAGAGGGCTAGATCTATTGCACTTACCTGACTAACACCATGTCTTAGTTACTTTATCATTGCCATGACAAAATACCCGATATCTACAATTTAATGGAGGAAAGATTTATTTAGCTCAGAGTTTCAGAGGGTCTCTCATAGTCTATTTGTGGGCAGCCGGCAACAGTGAAAGTATATGGCAGAGACAGAGACTTGAGAACTGCTCTTTCCATTGCAGACAGAAGCCGAGTGAGCCTGAAGAAGTGGGCAAGGCTACCCAGAAGCTGCAACAACTCTTCTTCTTCCTTCCTTTGATAACGTCAAGCTGCTAGTTGGGCCGCCCAGGATGGGTGCCCCTCCCTTATTTCCTGGTTCATAAGTCAATAACAAAGACCTGAAAGCTCTGCCCTGGGCAACCCTCCATCTCATCCAGTTGATAGAATCCCTCCAGGTCAAACCCCAAACATCTTTCCCTCCAGCCAAGCTCTGCCTCCCGATAACATACATTTCTGAATACATGAGGCTTGGGGGGATATTCCTACCATAGCACACCAACAATAAATCCCACCGGGACTACTCTGTAATCTTTAAAATACAAAATAATCATCTGGGGCTCTTCTTTAAAGTAGAAATTCTGATTCAGTGTATCAAACCCGAGAGAATAGGCTTATGTGTGATTGTGGATCATACTTCAAAGAACAATTCTCTAAATGTCGGAGACCTTGGGGCTTAACATTCCTGACCACCTGAGGCCAAATTCTTTCTTTAAAGAAGTCTTCAAGTATTAAGTACCCAAGTTCGATTCCCTGGCAGGACATAAACTGGGTATGGTGGTGCACACCTGTAATCCCAGCACTTGGGAGGCTGAGGCTCCCAGCACTACATAAACTGGGTGTGGTGGTACACGCCTGTAATCCCAGCACTTGGGGGGTTAAGGCAAGGGGATTGCCATGAGTCCAAGGCCAGCCTGGGCTACAGAGCAGGACCCTGACTTAAAAGCTGTCTTAAGTATGTTAAACCTTCTTATGTAAACATTGTTTAGCCATCATAAATATGTAAATATTGTTAAGCCTGAATGTTTTCTGGTAAACAATTGGACTATAAAAGGAAGGTAGTATGAATAAATCGTCTTTTACCCCTGCAGGAGTCCATCTTCCTTCCTTTCTTTCTATCTCTCTTTCTTCTTCTCTTTTTATCTGCATTACTCTTGTACCCTGTTGACTGACTGAGCTGGCTTGGTCATCTAAAACACACTGGTATGTTATATCTTCCACACATGTGAAGAAACAAGGGACTAAGTGGGAGAGGGACAGTGAAACTTGCCTGTATTTTTAACTGGTGGCTTAAGAAAACAGAATATAGATGATAGGGGGAGTCAAGTGAAATTGCAAACACTTTCAATTTAAAGAAAAAATGTCTGCATAAAAAGTGCCCAAAACCCAAAGTGTTTTTTAAACTGGTCTTTTAGGATAAAATTCTAGACTAAACTAAGCTAAAATGGTCAAAGTTAAGTTTTTTTCAAATAAATCACTAGAGAATCAATGAATAAGTTTATTTCTGACTAAGCTTTCCTACAGGGGACATCGTTGCAAATTCTCTATATAACGTTCAGCTATGAGTCCAGAATTTTAACCCATGTGAGGTCCTATCAATCTATTCACAGCACAGATCAACAGGAAAGTATTTCCTATTTGTGTGTCTTTTCTTATCAGTAAAAATCAACCTATAATTTCAGAACTTAAGACTGTAAGAGAAAGGATCTCAAAAAGAAGACCTTTTGCCATTTTCAAACACATTTTTTTTTTGTTTGTTTTAGTAAATGTTGTTTTAAACTGTGGTATTTGAAAGAATCCAATTTAGTTGTCTACTCTTCCCAAAGACAGCAATAAAATCATTTGTTTAATTGGCTCAATTTCCTTAGCGAAGTTGGTCAGAACTTCAGGTGACACTTCGCTCTTTGGTTCTTGAAATTCAGTAATTTCTCAATTAATCAAAACAAAGCGATCCCAGTGTTCAGTGATTGAAAAAAAGCCTCTGTTTTCCCACAAAACTTTTAGCTTCTGAAATTAGGTGAGATATGCAAATTTCATTCCAGAGTTAAGCTCATAGAAATTTTACCACTGTTTTGTTAGTTGATTTGTGAAAGAGTAACCTTATATGGGAAAAAAAGATGAGAAATTCATTAATAAAATTAAATATGGGAAGAAATTAGAATACGGTTAGATGCCAGGCATATAAAGTAATGCCCCATTTCCACAAGGAAAAGATCCAAAAGAAAACCATGTTTTCTACTAGTATTACTATATTTAAAATTGCCAAGATGCAAGTATATTTTTAAAAGCCTGTTACATATTTTTATTACGATAGGCATATGCTGATTTACAATTACTTGACATTCTTTAAACTCTCATGTGGATCTTCTCAAATGGTCTTCATGATCAGAATTGCCTGCTGAACCCTCTGAACGCCTTTGTCTACTGCACATCGTTTCTTTTTGCTCTTCATTTTTGAGATAAGTATTATTAAGTATTATAAGTGATATTCTCATTGACAAACTTACTTCAAGAGTATGCAATCTTAAAACATCACTTCTTTCTTTTTATATTGTTCCATGGACATGTGTCCATGATCTCTCCAAAATCACTACTCACGTCTTTGTTTTCTGAGTAAATTTTAAAAGATTACAACTGTTTACAGACAACTCAGCATTGTACTTATGAAGTCATGACCACAAGAGAAATAAAGAAATCTGGATTAAAGGTTTTTCTTGGTTTGTCACCAATTCACTTGATCAATCACACACTATTAACAGTGAGAGATGTGATTTCATGTTAACATATCTCCCCCCAATATAACTAAATACTTAAAATTAAGTAAACTGAGAAAGGATTAGTGATAAACAAGACTTTACAAAAGCTTGGATATATAGTAATTACTCTTTCTTAAGCATTAATATTTTAAGTAAAAAAATTTATACTTGAGCATGCTCATCAATAATTTCACAGCTTAGCTCATAGAAATTTTACCATTGTTTTAAGCAAGTCTATTCTTATTATCATTTCTGAATTTATATTTAATATTTTTTGCATCCAAAATTGGAGAGAGGGGAAGGTCTTGTAACCTTGCCAAGATATGTATGTGCACAAAATGCTCAAGATCAATGTAAACTTTAAATTATGCACTTATACATATCATTAAAATGAGGAAAAATAATAAAACAGTTTTTCCCAAATTGATTAGAATTAGCAAAAGAATTGTAACATGCAAGGAAATTGCATAAATGAATTTTATGCAAGAAATTTTCTAAAGATGTTCATACATTATGTCATATGAAAGCCGTTATGTTCCCTACATACTCTCTTTTATTAAACTGGTGCCCATGTCAAGTGTATACTTCTTTTTACCTAAAAAGTCTTTGTACACAGAAATTAATAGGGATGATATCTAGAAGCAAAATCATCAGAGCTTTTAATGATAATAATGTTGTCTTTTTACTGACTGCTAATTTGGAAACTTCTAAAATTTTTCCCTGTTACAAATATTTGCTTTTATGTGTATAATAGCCAGGTTTTACTGTGGCAACAAACCAACGTCCCCACTCATTTTTCCGACTACATAATATTTGGTGTGCAGGCAAACTGAAGCATATATTTTGCCAAGCTCCCCTGGGCTTAGCCCAGCCTACGAGCCCTGTGACTTCTGGGTCTATTCAAAAGGAGCTGTCATCTCTTACATGATATTCTTATGGCAAAGGACAACTATTCTGGAGCCGATGTCGGGGACAAAGGTAACACAGGATAGATAATTTCTGTTTCAGCAGATAAATATATCACATCTGTCGACTCTCCATTGACCTAATTAAATCACATTTCTAAACCTAGTATCCAAGACACTGAGATAATTCCCTCCAGTGGGAAAGTATCACAAGAGTGGAAGTGAAACAAATAATTGTGAGTAAATAATATAATTTACTGTATCAATTGATAATCACTTTTCTTACAAACTGCAACATATATATATATATATATATATATATATATATATATATATATATACACACACATATTATGTGGACTCTTGCTCTAGAAAGTATTCATGATTAAATCCAATTCCTTTGGTGAAATAGGAAGGAAGTCTAGCTTTGGTGATCTTTACTCCCATTAGCTATCTGACTTGAGCTGGTATTTGATTGATCCAGCCCACACTGTGTTCATCTTCCTTGAAGGTGCCTGAAAGAATAGTATTGTTCTTTCAGACCAACTGAATACATACATTCTTTCACCTTGGAAAAAACTGTGATTCATTTTGGTAAAAATAAATACATGTTTTAGACATAAAGTTGCATTTTCTACAAGTAGAGCTAGAGCTAACACACTATAACACATAAGCTCTATCACTAAAAGTTTTTGCATAATATTATGGCAGAGGAATAAACCCACTTTACAGCAAAGAAACTGTGCAACTGGTGACATGTAACTCACACATGACACAGAGTATTGGTCTGAAACTTCTGCCCAGGCAGGGTGATGGAATGACCTGCTAGCAATGTGCAACCTAAGCATTCATCAACCAAGGAAGTGAATACTTTCCTTAAAGACAGGATATATATGTATTCTGCAGGTGTGTTGTGCACCGCCACTTTCAGCCTATTTGGTGCTTGAGGTTTGAACTCAGGGCTACACACTTGCCAGGCAAGTGCTCTTAACCACTGAGCAATGCCTTTAGTATACATATTTACATGCACACATACACAATATTTGGCCATAAACAGATGAAATTTTAGTCATTCCAACATAGACAGAATTAAAAGCCACTACTTTTTTGAGGCAGGGTCTTGCTCTGTAGTCTAGCCTTGACTTGAACTCTACTATGCAGCCCAGGCTGGCCTCAGATCCACAGCAATCTTTCTGCCTCAGCCTCCTGAGTTTTGAGATCACATGTATGCACAACCACACCCAACTTAAAAGCCAGAATGTTAGAGGAATTAATCTGGAACATAACAGCAGACACTACATGCTTTCACTTATATTTGAAATCTGAAAAGATTAATTTCACAGAAATTGAGGATCATATAGTACTTTTCAAACACTGGAAAGAGTTTAGGGGCAGGAGGGATAAAGGTTGATTCACAGGTATTAACTTCCAGTGTTAGATCACTAAATTCTGGTGCCGTATTTCTTCAAATTCCTTCCAAGTAGGGTGGTTATGGATAGATAATAATAAAGCACTATGTATTTCAAAAAAGATAGAAGAGAAAGTATTGAACACTTTCATCACAAAGAGATGGTAAATGGTTGTGTATCTATGCTTACTGTGATTTGAACATTATACACACACACATACACACACACACACACAACCTCCTATGGTACTCCATTCATATATACAGTTGTGATGAGGCAAATGAAAAAAAAAAACCACGAGTATTTCTTTTGTAAGAGAAACAGTAAAGGTGAAAGTGGTAACTTGGTGGTAATAATTTACAGCGACACAATTTCTCCCTTACATAGTGTCCATTTTCATTCAAAAATAAGTAGCACATGAGTCCAGAAATCAGACTAGAAGTGAGATGGACTCCACCCCAGATTCCATGTTCCTTCTCAGTGACTCCACAGTCAATTCCTGCTTTCCATTCCCACACCCTGCGTTCTCTTCCCAAGAAGGGAGTTGCTCCTACCAAGATCCACAACAAGAGCCCTACCCAACGTCATAAGCTCATGATTTTCTCTTAGAGACTTCACGATTCTCCTATAAGTGATCAAAAAAGTGAAGGCAAAAAGTGAAGGTGCCATAGTGGCAAGAAAAATTAGTTGTTTACCAAGAAAAATACCAAAGAAATAAAGGAGTAAGATCCATTTTCAATTGGTCACTTGGACCTTACCTTGTCCTAGAACAAAATATAAAATACTGAGAAATTTGAGAAATTTCTAAAGAATAAAAATGTATTTCTCACAGCTTTAGAACCAAATTAGTTCAAGGTCAGGGCTCCAATAACATGAATGTCTGCTGAAGGCCCAGTTTCTTCTTCTAGAATGGTGCCTCTTAAGGGTCATGACATAAAAAAAGGCAGAAGGGCTAAACAGGGCCAAATCTAGTTCCCTCTAGGCTTTTCATGTAGCATGAATCTTTGCCCTCAATGACTTAAGCACTTCCCATAAGGCACCAGTCCTTAATACTAACCACCACAATGTGGATTAAGCTTGATCATGGGACTTCTGAGGTAGCACATTCAAAACAAATCATGTCCATTGTGAAGTCTGAGTTGTCAGTGAAAAAAAAAATTCTTTAAGAAGGGCTTGTTGACTTGTGACTCAAACCTCAGGATTGGTCATCTGGATCAAAGAGCAGGAATGAAGATCATATTTATTTATTTATTTGTTTATTGATTTATTCATTTATTTTCTGCCATTGAGAGGGTTTCCAGAAAGCCTGCCGTTTTCTACTTAAAAAAAAAAAAAAAATTCATGCAGCACTTGTGTCTTGTCTCTTGCAACAGCTTGGATCCAGTATTTGGGCACATGGAAGCCTGAAGATTTATTTTTCTTCACCACACTTGGAACAATGCTGAAATATTGTACCAAACTGAGGACTTTCCTTGGGGTTGTCTGAAGCCAACTTTTGAAACAATATTCTCTCTGTCCGGGCCTGCCTCTATAAACTCCTTACTGTAGGCTGTACTTCCTGAAGATTTCCTAATTAATATTCTTCCCTGAACCTCTATCTGAAGGCTGATTCTTAGGGATTCTGGCCTGCAACATGTATTAGGAATGTTTTGTACTCTGTTATAAATAGCATATTCCCCTTTAAAATCTGAAAATTTCTAAATTTGGAAGGATGTTTGCTCCCAAAGTTTTCAGATAAGGGAGTGGATCTGTTTTTTTTTTAGAAACAGCAGGAATTACAGTCCAGAGGACCAGAGTTCATATTTACCTCTTGTGCATTCTTTCTTATAAAACCAACCTGCTCCGTTGCCTCCACTTCTGCTTGACACAGAAATCTTTCCTAGGCCTTGCTCTCCAAAAGTGTCTACCCTCCTTCTCACAATATTCACACACTTGTCAAAAGACCTAATATTCTCCCTTATATTTTAATAGGTTATAGATTTCAACGTATATTTACATAAATATATTATGTCTCCCAAAGCATACCTTCTTCAATATGTCTCTATTGAACTAAAAATTGAGCAAATTTTCTTCCACTATCAACCCAAGATGATATAACTTTGTTGTTATAGAAATTGTTTGGTGAGGGTAGACAGCGGCCAGTACAATGCTTCTAATTTCATTAGGATCATACATTTTACCTACATTTCTTGAAAGGATTGCTTCCATGTTTAAAAGTGAGATTTTTAAAAGAATTATACGGCATGATAGCTCCATCAAGTGGTAAAACTGTCATGAAACATTCTGTTATATTCCCTCTCCCAAAATGCCCTGTTATTTTTTATACTAGAGTTTCTCTCAAGGTTGGATTTGTAATAGAACATCTCCTTTCAAAGCACCAGCTGAAGTATTTTTAATATGAAAACGCTAAAGATTTCATGTATGGACATAGAGTTTTAATATGAAATTTTAAAAATCTCACTTTCTTACTACTCACATTTAGATTTTTTTTTTTTTTTTGTATCTTCAAATCACTCTTTGCTAATAAGATGGGCTATTGTTAAGCTTGTGTTCCTGGCTGACTGCGGGCCATGGACACCAGGTCCCTGCCACTTGGGCACCATGCAGCTGCTCACAACATAATGTTCTGGTTCCCTCAGAGGAACAGATCCAAATGAAAGAGTAAGTGGGGAAGAAGAAAATAAAGTCAGGCCTTGAGGGACTTACCTCCAGAAGTGTTGTGCTTCCTTCTGCTCATTAGAAATAACTCATTTGTCCAGCCCATCCTGGAAAGGATGGAGGAGAGGATACACCCAAAAGCAAGATCTTGGAGGTCATCTTAAAGGCTACCTTTCACATGTGGCTTTTCTGAAGTGAGTATGAAAACTTTGAAATTTTCATACCTTTATAAGAACTCAAAAACGCAAAAATGTCATTCATTCACAAGAACCAACAATTTTGTTTTTAATAACAACACTTACAATATTCCAGGTACTATTCTAGATGTTACCTACATATATATTCAGTAATTATTAGCTCTTTATTCCTTGTCAACACCGGATTAGGTAGCCAGCATTAGCATTCCCATTTACCAGTGTGGCAACTGCGGCCCAGAAAAGCTCCATAACACTCAGGATTTGAACCGAGGCCATGGGATCCATTAAGAAGAGAAAGTTCAAGGTTTAACACAATTTCTATTTGCCATACAATCAAACTGTGTAGTGAAGATATAGAACAACATTGAAAATAAAAAGCAAAAATAAAATTATAGTGACAATTCAGTGTACAATTACTCTAGTACATGAAATCTCTGGGGGGAACATTAAAAAATAAATAAATAAAAGTAACACAACGTGTGCCTGCCTTGCGATGGCTGCAATTCAGGCTGGCATCCTGGACCACTTGCTAATAAAGATTTTTTTTTCCCCTAAAACAAACACACAACCTCTGAAATTCTTGTATCTTTGTAATAATTCAAAACTCTTTCAAGTTAATAATTTTACTTATTCAAGTTAATAATTTTAATAGTAAGTTTTTCAAAAGTGTCTGGATTTGGATGACCAATTACATAATCACTTAAGATACAAAGCTACAAAAGTCCCAACATGTCTGCAAACTGTTCCACATAGCTGACCACTGGGGAATTTTTTCTTTCTGCCATATACCTGAGTAACTCTGATGATAGCCCTGAGGATGGGCAATTATTGTTTTATATGGTGACCTCAGATTAAATCACTCCTTCAGATTATAATTACTTGGTCTCAAAAAGAGACTATTATCTTGGCCTTATAATTTATTGCTAGATCCTTTTGTAATGAAGGATACAATTCAACATGAAAACGTGGGTCCAAACTATAAGAATAAAAACAGTAAAATAATATCATAGTGTATCCATCACCAATATGCAACAATACAAACTAACTAACCCCTACACATATATAAATAAATTCCTACATATAAATAGATAACTCTTACACACACACACACACACACACACACACACACACACACACACACACATTGTGTTAAATGTTATGTCTTAGAACTTTCCTACCACTTTGTCCTTTCTACTTTTATTTCTTCTCTCTTGTGGTTCTGGGGAACTATATCTTTATCAAAGAACAATGTGAAATGTGGTAACCTGGTTAATTTTGTCAACAGAATATGTCCCAACTGAACAGGTTAGATATCAAACTTTCGCCAAAAATGTCTATTTAATTAAATTAAGTTGTCAGTAGGTGAGTACTTACATCCTCAATAAAACACTAATTTTAAAAGTGAAAAGCACTGGACATTAAAGGTTGTTGAAACAGGTACTATAAAGTCAATGTACAAAAAAACTAGACAGCAAAACAAACAAAAAATCTGGAAATTTCCAGATGATATCACTTCACTGAAAAATGTGCCAGCAGAGGGCATTACAGGACTGTCATAAATGGTTCACTACCAAGTAGCTTTAAACTTCAAGAAATGGATTTGGGGGCAAGGTGGGGAATGTACTATAGGGGAAGCGAGTCATAAAATACCAAATCTATACACTGAAATATTTAAATAAAACAATCTCTCAGATGCCTTAAAGAACTCAGCTTTCAGTCTGAGAATTTAACAAGTGATTCTATTATAGCTATGCATTGTTCCTACAGCCAAGGGTTAAAATGGAGGAGGACCATTCATTACTAGAACATAAAAGACCTATGAACATCCTAGTTGATTTCTTCTTTCTACAGGTGATGGAAACCAAGCTGGGACCATCTATTATCTGAGGCTCCTCCCAAGGGCAAGTTCTGGATGTCCCCCTCTAAAAGCAGTCCCTCTGTGTTCTCCATTGCCCATCACAGACATTCTGAACCCTGACGTTGTGGCTTCTGACTCATGTCACAGCTTCTGCAGGACACGCCACACCAAAAGGAGAAGTGAAAATTACCT
>PVKB01000149.1:93957-132020 GCA_004027205.1 Ctenodactylus gundi
GGGGGGGGGGGGTGTGCTGAGGATCAAAAGAAGATCACACTTAGAGATGGATGCTAGTGGTGACAGCTGGCAAGGAAACAAAAACCTACAACTGCACATGACTGAATTCTGCCAACAAATGGAACACATGTGGTAGAGGATTCTACCCGCAAGACTTCTAGGGAAGACGCTACTCCCATCTATGCTTTGATTTCATGCTGTGAGATCCGGAGCAGGGAGCCTAGTCAAGCCCAAGGGGGATCATTGTGATATGATAAGTGAGTGCTCTTTTAAGCTGCCAAGTTAAAGTAAACTGGTACACAGAAAGACAGAACTAAGTCCCACCCTGAAAAAAAATATTTGATTGAGATTTTAAGACAGGGAGACTGTAGTATATGTATTTTGTTATGCAAATAAGTTAAACAAAGGGCACAATGGTACTACTCTGATTTAGCAGCTGCAGGAAATGTAAATATCCGCCACCCCCAGATCAGAGGAACCTTGGGAGGTGAAATACCAGAGTCCACAGGGGAGAGCCACTTAGCAAGTTGGAACTACAGCAGCCCAACGACTGTGCACTGAAACCACTGGATGAGCTGGCTGCTGCCAGGCACGCAAGCTGAGCTGCAGAAAGGAGTCTATTGCTCTCCTTCCCACCTACAATCTCTCGCATGAGCTTCCTGTTGGCCAGACCCACCTGGAAGCCAGGAGCTCCAGGAGCCAAGCTTGTGATATGAAGCCTGTCAGAGCAGCATCATGTTGAGCAGAGCAGAACAGGGAAGGAACAAGGAATGGATGGATTCCAAGACAAGCCCAAGGCAGCCACAGATGGCGTGAGAATCATCAAGAAGGCAAGGCAGTTGGAACTCCAGGTTGTGCGCTGGATACATCATTTCCTTATGTCGTCTGTCTTAGTTCATAATTGAATTAAATAATTAAATTTCTGTCTAATACAGACAAAAAAAATCAAACCCCACAGGGTAAAAATTTACCTCTAATTACATCAAGTCAAATAATAACAAACAAAATAATTGTTTAAAATTCAGGTTTATGAAACAATCACAATCCATCATGCAAGGGGTTCATTATGAAGCCCTGTAAACATCTACCATTTAAAGTAATAGAACATATGGAAAAGGCAAGAAAACTACTAGTAGTTTTAAAAATTATATTTCCCTAAATAAAGAACTTTTATTTGTTAACTGAAAATAAAATGCATTTTAGGTTATTATCAATAGTTCAGAAGTTCAATTTTTGTCTGCTATGGTGGTTAAGAAATTTCCTACTAAAATCTCAGAATCAAACTTGCAGGAAGACATGGAAGATTGATTTGGACAGATACATTTTGAAGTTACATTCTGAGATTTTCATTCTGAGTATCTTTATTGCAGTGTAACATAACTGTTTGTTTATAAATGTTAATTTTTAAATCTATTAATGATAAATGTGCAATTATAAAAGCACAATGATAAGAAAGCAAATATTTATGCTTATTAGTGCAATGGAAGGGTGAAGTAACAAGAGCTCCACCATATTAGATTTTCCCTAATGTCCTCTTTGCCCTGTCACCCTTCCTGTGTAGCTGCCTTAGTGACCTGGGTGATTCGCTCTCTGCTGATAGATACACTGTTCCAGACTACTGTTAGAAATCCCCTCCTCCAAACCAGGCACAAAGCATCGATTGACACTGAAATCACTGCTAGATTCCTTTATGAGTGCCACCGATCCCTGCTCTGGCACTGAGAATTCTTTGAGACATAAAGCCCGTTCCCAGTTGCCGGCAAATAGAAAACTCCTAAATTTTTCCCAACAAAGTGGTGCTTCTCCTGAGTGGTACTGGGTCGCTCACAGTCATGACAAGGTTGAGTATAAAATTTTACAGGAAATTTCATTTTTGTTTAATTTTACCTAACATGAGAAAGAAGTCTGTCTTTATTGCTCTCTAACAAGCCGGTCCACCTTTACCTGTTCTGTAGTATAGGGCTAGGTTTTCATATTGATCTCACATTCCTATTGCATCCTACTCCATATGTGATATCCTGTGTGAGAATCCAGATGGTTCGCGGTTCCCTACAACAGAATGCCTCCTGACTCCTGGGAATGGGGAACTTTTTCTGACCTTTCGTAATTCACGTGGAAGACTGCCATGCATTCAAATGTGCTGGAGGAAGGTGCCAAAGAACAAAACAGACCAAAGACAAAAGACAGGGGCTGATTTTCCTATGAAAACAAAGTGAGTCAGAGGGCAGTGTTAAGGGACTGTTTTCTAACTAGGTAAGTAGTAGTTACATTCCTAATAATGACTACGTGCAAACCACTGTCTAAGTTGTCCTAATAACATTACCCCTAAGCATGGGCTCTTTGTTTTTCCCTGGGTATAAAAAGCTTGTAGTCGAAAGTAAAGTTGTTCTGTCCATGAGACAGTCCCTAAGTCTAGCTGGGTGGACGTTCAGGACACCTCTGACACAGTCGTGCTCACTGGCATGTCCTGCAGGCCGTGGCAATTCTGGCCTGTTGAAAGTACTAGTTTTCTTTCTTTTTTTTTTAAATCCCCTACAGATTTTTGCTAATTATTTAAGTTTTTGTGTTCCTAGTTAAATATATTTATAGATGAATATTGCATAAACTGCAGTATTCTATGCTGAATAATGTCTAAGTGATAAGCTCTGCTACAGGTGCAGGCATCTTAGCAATGGTCAAAAGGAGTAAAGTCTTGATCTTAAGTAACTTATTTTCTAATTTTATGCAACATTTATAATGACAGGCAAAAGAAGAAAAAATATGCTAAACATAAATACAGATTTTTGTCTTCTTTATTTCTTTTTATCTATTTAGGAAAACTGACCTTAGGAGGGAACAAAATCTAAGGAAGAATAATCTTCAAAGAAGATCTGTTCCCACCAGCTGCACTGATTCTCCCTTTAACAAGCTCTGTTGTTTCATGGACCACAATCCCACCTAATCTGGTGCTTGTTCTCTGATTTGGGAATGAAAAGCACACTCTCACGTTGCTCTGTTCTCTCTCTCTCTCTCTCTCTCTCTCTCTCTCTCTCTGTGTGTGTGTGTGTGTGTGTCTGTCTGTCTTTCCTCTCTCTCTCTCTCTCTCTCTCTCAGCACTGCCAAATGCTTCTGTGATTCTTAGCTTCTTTCTGGTTTTAAAGTATAATTCTTTATTCTATTGATATTTTCTTAAGATGATTCCAGATAAATACTTGATCTAGTATATGATTTTCATAAGAGTATTATAAGATAAAAATAGATTTAGCCTAAGATAGAAATGGATTCATAAACAATTGCTAAGAAACAAAGAATAAACATTCTATTTAAATAAGTGTTTCTGAAGAATTCTACTTTTCAAAAAAAGTTGTGTCTAATACTAAACTCTACTCATATTGTACTCATAATTTATAGAATTTCCTATGAATGACAAATCTATCTTCATATCCTCTGGGTAATTCATATTCTGGACACCAAAGGCAAGCAAGAGTTTGTCATTTGACAGAATGACCCCCAAGAAGAGCTGCTCTCAAATGGCAGATCAAGGATGCACGTCCACCATTCCAACAGACAATAGCTAATGCAACAAGAATGAAGGCATTAAAACAAAGCCAGGATAGAGAGATGGCTTTTCATTTCCAATCATGACATGGGAAATTATTTTGTATTCTACCAGGACTGAAGCTTGCTTTTTAAAAGGTCTAACGGTCTTTTGTGTGTGGAGTCCTGATCCTCACAAGACTTCCTCTTCTCTTCTACTCACATCACATAATTTTGTCTCCCATTGCAATCCACAAATCCAACACTCACACGTACATGCATGCATTACACACATACATGTGTGTACTGTTCACTATCCAATAACAGAACCAGATAGAAATGACCAATCAGCAAGCCCAAACATACAAAAAGTGTAAGACCTGATGGGAAGAAGAGGAAAAGTAAGTCAGAAGATGAGAAATTGTGGCAGGGGTCTGTGAATCCCAGTCATCCATCCATGTGGGACTATAACAGGTGTGCCAGGAATTTCAAAATGAAAGCTTATACAATTCAGACAGATTTTAATAACACTGAAAACAATTAACATCTTTCTACCCTTTAATATATTTCTACCCCTTTGTAGTTAATAACACAGAGTAAAGGTCTGTCTGTGTATTTCTGTTTTTCTAGCTGATTCGGTCATAGGATTCTAGATGTTTGTTCTCTTGTCTTCCTAACAGGGGCAAAAATGCTAGACTGATGTGGAGCACTTGCTATTATGCAAGATTGTTAAGTATTGTCTACATCCACATCTAAATCAAAATATCTGTTACTGAGGGAAAGAATATTCTACCATATCATCTGAATTGCTAGAGGAATGGTGTCAAAGAGAAAAAATGAATTAGCATAAATTATAATTTAGTCTAAAAATGTTTTCAAGTAAAGAAGTACACAGTATGCATACCAATGATTTCACAGCTAGAGCTCTTTTGTGAGAATGACATTTGAGATAAATATCTTAACTAGAGACTCAGAAGGACACTATGCTCCAAGTTCATTGCACTGATTTTATTCCAAACCTCCCACAGGATATGTCACCTGTGAAAGTAATCTCAAAGTCCAACTAGTTTGGCAAGGACCACTTAAAAATCTTAAAGAAAGACAAATTGCTCTTGGAAAAAAAAATGGTTTATCAGAATTAGATAGGCCTAAACAGATGAGGCCAGGAGGACTTCCTTTTGGATCATATCAGATCATATGAAGTTGCCTGTGTCAGTCTGGAAAATCTGTATTGTTATTCCAAGTTCCAGAGGCCAAAGTATTTTTGATGTTTTGAGGAAAGGCAGGAGTCAAGGAATAATGATTTTGAGCCATGAAAAGCATTCTAAGAAAACAAAGTGTGCAAATTGAGAAACAAAGCAGGAGTTTCGGAGAGCTTCAAAACAACTCTCTTCATGTGGTATGTGGTTGCAAGTCTAGGGCTTTAATCCCCGTGCAGGATTGCTCTAAACAGGCTCTCTGTGAGAGGCATTGTGCTGAGACTTCCCAGGCTCAGTCACCACCCGGAACAGTGGAGGATGGGAAGATTTTGAATTAAGCAATGGGGTTTATGAAAATGGGCATAATATAGAGGAAACCACAGATACTGGCCAGAAAATGAATATAGTTCAAAAATATTTGTGACAAAGCTTTTGTTGCTAAGATCTGTAAATTAAAATCAGGGATGGGATTAACTACAATGCCTCTATAAGTTAATACAATGGATTCTACCTGGAAGGAAGAGCAGGTAAGAATCCAGCAAACTTTTGAAATCTATCCTTTGATAGAAGCGGTGACTCAGAACCAAGTTCACACCTTAGTGAGCGGGTGCAAAAGTTTAGTCAGCAGCCTCTGACAAACTCTAAGCCCTACCTTTGAAAGGAGAGGAGAGTCATCAAGACAAGTGGAGTCCTGTAAATTCGAGGAAAAACGTTGCCCAACTCTTGTCACAGATAGTAAGCACACATTTGTGTACTGTCTAAGTACACATTAGCGAATAGTAAATTGTTTAATGCAATTCCAGAAGGGCAGATAGCCCTTCGATGGATCAGCTGGGAGCTGCAAATCAATGGATGGATCTTAGTTCATAGATTACTGCCAGCACTTCTTAGCACCAGCCTCCCTCAATTTAACTCCTGTGTGAATGAGTAGGTTCAAATAGAGAATCTTTATCTGAATAAAACACAATTTTCATAACTTTATTATCCTGTCTCACGAATATCTCTTGCGAGCCTTGGTAAGGTTTAATGTGAAACTTTAGCCTCTGTGGCTTGAATAAGAAGCCAAAAGCACAAGAGTTGATTGGGATCAACCTAGAATTTCCAGGGAAAGCTTTGTGAATGGCAGAATGAATGATGAATATTTTTGTGGGATGTGGTCTTGAATACCTTACTGAAGTTACCCAGATTCCTTTATGTATTTTTCCACTACTGTAAGTAGCTGATTAAATTTAGTAACATTCCAAAAATGCTCTAGAAATGAGAAGATAAAAGGTGTGGTTGAAAAATACAGTTGATGTTTGCATTTTAAAAATGTATTATGAGAAAGTCTGTACTGCCATTGACACCCTCATAATACCTTCCTCACTTCAAACACACTTATTCCATCATTTTCATCACCCTCTGAAGCACTTCTGGAAGTCTTTTTCCATGAGTGTCTTTAGTTACTCTGTCATGGCTATCTTAGTGTTGTGAATTAGTTTAACACACTCAACTTCTGTGGCCATTAAGTCAAACAATGGCAGATTCAGTGAACAAGGTGGGTGAGTACCACTGTGATCAATGTTCTTATGAGTTTGCCTTTCCACTGTATGACACTTTGCAGCAGTATTCACCATAGTTTAGGTTAGACTTCTTAAAACAGTCACAGAAAGAGTCTTCTAGAACTGCTTCAGAAAGTGGGAAAAGTCAGGGGACACAGGTCATTTGTGACTCATCACTACTAACAGATCACACCTGCCTCTTCCCACTAGGGATTGAGAATTGAATTGCAACTTTCCCTCAGTGCTTTCCAAACTCCTGTGCTGTGAGGAGCTCTCCCTATGTGATAGGGCATGCGCTGTGTACACTAAAATCCACCAAATAAGACAAAAATCTGTAATTTGTAGAGGCTGTTTAAAAGAAATTGTTCACCAAGGGACCAATACTTTAAGTTTTTTTAAAAAAATAAATATTCACAGCCAGAAATTCTCTCATTCTGTGGGTTCTGTTCATTTCTGAGGATGAAAAAAAATAAGAAATGCAGAGATGTATGGAGGTTGTGTTATACACTGTGAAGAGAAGAAATACAGGCAGAAGAAGAAACAGGAGAAACAGAAGAAGCAGAATAAAGAGGAAGAGAAGAAAAAATAGGTGCAATTTACCATAACACAAATGGGAGGTTATCAAAAGCATCCAAACACAGCAATGACTAGTGATCTTTGTCTTACAGAGGTTTTCCTAAGAAGCAATGCCCAAGCCAAGAATTCATTTCAGATACTTCATTAAGAAGTTGCCCTCAGGAGAAGAGAACTTAATATAGGTATGAGCAAAGAAAATGCCAAGAACAAATAAGGTCTTGGCTATCTTTAATTGGATCTCTCAGGGAAGCTCTAGAACTGTTCTTTAAATTATACTTTAAAGTCAAACTGTAATTGAGAGAGAGGGTCATTAAGAAAGCTGCGTTGATGATCCTATTTAGCGAAGTGCAATTCTTTGCAGAAGGAAGCCACTGTTAATCGTTACCAGCTAACCTTCCTATCATGTAGGAGAGGGTGCCCTAGATAGTAGGCAGGAGCTGAGTAGAGCACCAAATTCACTCGTGATACTTATTTTCATTCCACGTGACTCTCCCCGTCCATTCAGACACAGCTTCTCCAAGACGCAAATTAGTCCCAGTTCCTGTGGAAACTTTTAAAAGTTTGTAGTTGGAAAATAATGTTTAAAATCGTCTTGAGATAACTGTTTTCATCTTCTTCCATAATACAGTGTATAATTCCTTCAACTTTTGTCACTACTTCTGCTAGTTTATTGAGTGAATCCCAAATATTGCTCATCATGAAGCCTTGCTTTCCATGCCGTATGAGGTTGTGGTTGCTGAACCTTCCTGCTGCTGGCTTCCACCAGACACAAAGTACCAGAGACAGCCTAGTGCCCAAAATATTCATATTTGTTGCCATCACTTAACAGCAGCCTTACCTGATGACTATGTTTTCTATTGTCACAAGAAGTGCATGGTGACCAGTCAGCAGGAAAGGCATAAAATTTAATGAAAATCTTATGTCTATTTGGGAAATTGACACACCCAGAACCACAGAGTGTAAAAATATAGAGAAAAATGGGTCAGTTCTGTAGTCAGATTATACAGGGCAGTGATGTGAAGGGCTATGCTAATATTTAACCTTTGTGTGGAGCCACTAGTGTGGCCCCTTTATTTCTGCCTATTTTTCATGTCTTTGTGGAATCGCTCTCCCTTGGATTGAGTGGGACCTCACTTCTAACAATAGAATAGGTCAGTGTGATGGGATGTTTTTTTTAATTTGTTAGTAGTACTATAATAAATTACCAGAAACATATTGTTTCATACAGCAAAAAATAAAAAAAAAAAATCAAAATGTCAGCAGGGCTGTGTTCTTTCCAAAACTTGTAGAGAAAACCCTTCTTTGCAATTCTAGCTTCAGGCAGTTGCTACTTATCCTTGGCTTTCCCTGGCAGTAGTTTTCTCTGTCTCCTTCATCATATGGCCATCTTCTCTCAGACCCTGCTTCTTCATGATCTGTGAGAATGAACTTGGTCTGTATGAATGTTTGCATTTCCTATAAGGATGCAAGTTATTGGTATTGCCTTCCTCAACATAACCCAGTATGACCTTCTTTTAATCATAGTTGCAAAGCTCTTACTTTCATGTAAGGTTATATTTTGATGTTATAAGTAGACAGCAATTTCAGGGAGTCACAACTAACCAACACAGATGTCATTTTGACAGGCATATAGGAGATATTTTCTTTGATTGCTTGATGAAGTAAGCAGTCACTCTGGGGAAGCTCAAGGGACAAGAAACAAAGCAGTCTCTAGAACTCTGGCACTGTTAAGACCTAAGGCAGGCTCCAGCTGCCAGTCATCAAGAATCTGGGGTTCTGAGTCCTAAAGCCATGAGGAAGTGAATTCGGATAACAATCTGAATGCTATAGAATAAATTATGTTCCTTAAAAGGATATATAAAGTAACAGGTACCAACAGTCCTGAACATGATGTTCTCTGATATAAGTAATTGCAGATATAATAAATTACGATTAGCTCATATTGGATTAGGTTGAGTCCCTCATTCAATGTGATGGATACTCTCATAACACCACAAAAGGAAAAGACACCTATGTGTTGACAGAGGTGCTGACATTGAGCTATATGTCTATAAGACAAAAACACGGAGGATTACCTTGCAATCCAAAAGACACAGAGGAGGCAATGAAAGATTTTCTTCTGTGGGTTTTAAAGAAAGTATATCTCTGTTGTCATCTTTAGTTCATCAGATCCGTTCCTCCATTTTAACTTCTGGCAAAAGTCTGTCTCTTCATTAATACAACTTTGCCTTTTCTAGATGACATTAACGTAATCATAGGAAACTTTCTGGTAGATGACATTTACTTAGCATTATGGTTTGGATCTGGAATGTTCTCCAAAAATCTCATGTTTAGAGGCAATTCAATCAAGGGGGCTAATACATTGATTTCCTATGATGTGAAGAGGTTAGATCCGGAGGGGTGGATCACAGGGACATGACCCAGAAGGGTATACACTGGCTGCATCCTTCCTCCATCTCTTCCCTTCTGGTTGCACTGCAGAGAGCAGCTTTTCTCTGACTAGGCCTTTACCCTACTTTTCTAACATTGCCAGTCACTCATGAATAGGATGAGACCTTCTCAAACTGTAAGTTAAAATAAACCATTACTTCCTTAAGTTGTGGGTGCCCCAATGAGGATAAAGTAAGACACTTAGCATGATGACGTCTGATATCTACCAAAATTATTACTTGTATCAACATTTTGTCCATTTTTCTCTGAAATATAATCTAGTCTATTTGTGCATTTCCACTTGTCAGTTGAAGAATTTTTGGTTTATTTCTAGTTTGGGGCCATATACTACCACTACTATAAACACTTACATTGTGTAAATGTAAGTTTTCTCTCTCATGGATTAATATGTAGGAATGGATCGCTAAATTTAATGATACATTTATGGTAACATTTGTAAGAAACTGTAAATATTTCATAGGGGAACTGTGCCATTTTGCATTCTCATGATCAACTTTGACGAATTCAATCGCAAACATTTTTTCTTAACATAACAAATGAAACTATAATGATTAGCCTTTAATATTTACCCTGTGCTCATGCTCTCATTCCTATTTTTCACTGCCTTCATGAATTTCATTAATTCTAAATGGGACTATTGCACACCCCAGACCATAGAGTTAAATGTGACTATTGCTAGTTGTCCAACAATTGTATAGAGTAAACAGCATCATCATGCACCTGTGTTTATATTTTGTTTTGTTTCTTGCTTTTCTAAGACATGTCTTACCATGTTGCAGAGGCTGAGTTTGAACTTGCAATCAATCCTTCCTCTTCAACCTCCCAAGTAGCTACAGTCACCGGTGTGTGCCACCCCACCTGGCACGAAGCTGTGTTTTACACTTTATAGTTTTGTTACCATTATATTATACTAAGTCTCAAAGCAAATGAGGTAATTTAAAATTGGTTCTAACATCTATTATATAAACTTTTCAATATAAGACAAATTTGTTCGGCAGCATGAAATTATTTCCCAAAGTATGTTTATTTTAAAAACCAGCGGCATATAGTGTTAATATGTTTCACACAGGATATTCAGTGTAAGGAAGAAATTTTGGTTAAATGAGTTTAGAGTAATATAATTAAGCAAATATCTTTCTCTGTTTCTTATTCTACTCAGAGATTTTAAAAGTCATATAAATGAGAAGGCTAAAATAATAGATCATTTTCCAAAGTTATTTGATCATGGGACTCTTCGTAGAAATACTCTAGAAAATGCTGAACTGGTGACTGTAAGGAAATCAGAGAGATTAGAGAAAGACTCACAGTAGCATTTATTCAAAGCTTCACTTTAGTGTAGACCATTTGAGAATGGTATTACAAATTAAATGTAAAATAGGAAGTACCTGCAGGAATAACATGGGTTGGCCAGGAAAACAAAAAAGTTACAAAGAGAGGACATTTCTAGATAGCACTGATGCATAGCATGGTACAACTAAGTGTCAAAAACAATTTACAGAACAGGTAGTATCTCAGAAGCTCTGGTTTTCAGTGACATTTCCATTGATACTTCTATTTCTATGAGGCTTCTATAGCTCAACAGGAGAAAACACTCATCTTAGAAAGTCAAGTATTCTATCCCCTGCTGCATGCCCCTGAAATGTTTGAGGTGTTCAAGTCTTACTCTCAGTATTCACTTCAGATGTTCAATTTGGATGGTAGATTTCAAACAGCATTGAGGAGCACGGCCAGCTATGGGAGACAGCCCTCCACACTTGATAAAGCCTTTACTAGAGAAAGAGAGGGAAGAGATCCCCTTCCCCAAGGCATGGAGATTCTCCTGGCACTACAATAAAATGGGTTAATTACTTTTTCACAGAATTGGTATCTTTCTCTCAAACAAATGTTATATACTAAATTTAAACATCTTCTTTCTAATTGATGCTATATGATTTTTTTCAGCAGATATCTACTTGTATTTTAAATGTGTACTCCCTCAAGACCACATGAGGGCAATATAACCCTAGCAGAATTAGTTTACATTGGAATAACGCTGAAACAGGGGCTCATTCCAGTCTCTAAGTTACCAAGACCTTACTTGTCACAGAAAGTACCAAAATTAAGTCCAAAAGAGGATAACTTCCTTTTTGTCATCTATAAACTATCTATTATATAACAAATCAGGATTTTAAAAATGAATAATAATTTTATATCACTTTTAAAAAATAATTGTGTTGTCATTGAGCAAATTGATCAAAGCAAATCAGTCTAGAGTTAAGGATCTTTATTAGAACAAAGGCTATTTACTGCAATACACAGTAATGCAGACACAATTATAATTTTTAAAACCATTATTATTTTCTCTCTCTTTCTCTATGTTGCATATTAACACATTCTCTCTAGTTATTATCTAAAGTTTTATGCACATTTTAAACAAGTAAAAATGAAATAAAAAGCCATGTGATATGGTGGGCCAGAGTAATATTAGTCACATAAAAAAATCTAAATTTTAAAGTGCATCAAGTGCTGTGAAGAAACATGTATGGCATTTGGAGATCCTATGCTAAGATTGGCCAGAAATTGCTTGCTTACAGAAATGCTGACTTTGCTGAACCCTAAAGGATTAGGCTACACTAAGCAGGTGAAGTCCAATGTGGAGGGAGGAGGAAAATGAGACCAGCACAACATAAAAAGTTCTGTGGTTAGACAGATCTACACTGACAATTCCAGGAAATCCATACTCTGGAGCATGCTCACATGTCACCAAAGAGCAGCGAGTTATTGCAACTTTTACCATCTACCATTATGAAAAGCATGCCTACTGGTCATCACAGATTTGCTCCAGCCTCAATTTGTGCCTGACTACCCATTGCCAATCTTCAGTCTCTGGTATTTGCCATTGTTCTCCAAACAACAGAGATCCACAGCAGACTCTCACTGGCTGTAGAGCCACGCTGGACAGGTGTTCTACCTTGCAGCTAAACAGCCAGCGGACCCTCCAGCTTTTACATATGCAGTCTGCCATCTTGGACTATCTCTGTTCTCACACTTGTAAATCCTCCAACAGATCCATTTTTATTATCTTTTCTGTCAATTCTGCCTTTTGCAGAACCCAAATTAATGCACAGAGAGACCCACTTTGAATTCACAGCAAAAGAGAAGTGCTACATCTATGATACAAATGTTCAGGGGAAACTTTATCTAAATAAGTAAATGGCTGAGTCTTTATTGCACTGATAGCTTTCTTGCACTGATACTTGTCCCTTTGAATTACTCCTCTGTAAGCCCATAGGACTGTCTTATAACAAGCTGATTGAGGGGGAAAAGCTCAGGCTGGGTACAGAAACTTGCTTGTCAGGAAAGAAAAATTGAAAATTGCATCGTTATCTCACTATACTCCAACATTTTTTTTTTAATGAAAATGAAAAAAGTAGAATTTTTGATGACACTTGCTTGCAGTCGTCCCATTCATGCACAGACAGAAGTGATTCAAGGTAAGAATCACATTGGCTCATAAATACTAGAAATGTTTTAACTGGTTGGCCAGAGTCCCAGATTGAGAAAGATTTGAAAATCAGGTGCAGAATAAATGAAGAAAAGGCAAATAACTGACTTGAGGGAGTCGGCACAAATTACAAGTACATATTTAATCACATGTGGATGCCAATCACTACAAAGAGGCATAACAAAAGCAACATAGATGGAATCCTTCACCAGTAAATGCAGCTCTCTTTGGCCTTGGTGATACATGCAGTAAACATAGGAGCAAAAGAAAAAAAAAATCCAGGGTCAACACTACAAACTTATTTTTTTTTTACTTTCTTTCACTAAAATTATCCAGTATGTCTGCTGCTGAGCATCTGTTCTATGAGGGATGCAGACCACTGCTGAGCTCCTAATATATATATATATATATATATATATATATATATATATATATATATATATAATATATAAATTCCTCAAGGAGACCTGCCAGACCCGTGATGGAAGGCTGATTACATCCTACCTTTCAATTCTAGAAATGACGTCTATTCACATTGACTGGAACTGATGTATTACTGATAAAAAATAAATTCTTTCTTGCTCCTAATGCTTCATTCGACACAATTTAGGTGCTCATAAAATTTCTATTGTACCAAGCAGGGGCCTAGTGTAGCACGGCTTCAGATCAAGGATTCACTTTTTAGTAAATCCTTATGGCAATGAGACCATTGCTACACATATTGGTCCTACCACTGACCACATTTATCCAGAACCCACCCAGTCTCTGACAGAACAGCTGTCTGGCAGGATGGCTTAAGTGTCAACTTGGAGATGACACTCTCCGTGACTAGTGCATTGTCATTCAACATATGGTGCATGCCTTTCACTGATGACCATTACATGGTACGGTGCCTCCAGTAGTGGGGTCTGCTGTTCCCAAAACAAGGGATGGAAGTAGTGATAGCCCTGTCATTATTATTTAAAAATTTTCTTCTCATTTTTAGGCTCTGAAAGTCTAATGATTGTGGCTTCCAAAGGAGGAACTCCTCACTAAGAAATACAGCAAAAATTACTTTAGAGCCTATACCAATTGAACAGTAAGGGGAAAAATAAAGAATAGGGAGAGGACCACTGTTCTGGCAATGGCAGATGATTGCCTTTGGTGGAAGATGGCCAAGGAGGAATATACTTGGACTTTGAATGATGACCTTCACACTGAACCATGATAAATGAACAAGTAGAGCAGCCATGTCCCAGTGAAAGCATGGGAATCAAGAAGCAGAACCTCGATGTGTAACTATGCCTACATATGAAATACATTTTTAAAATATATGTATATATCATATTATAGTTACTGTATCTCTGGTAAATTCACCAGACATGTCATCTGTGTTGGCACAATCCTCACCAGAAAGAGAGAGGAATTCTTCAGGAGTGACTATGATGTGTACAACAGTGGCAACTGTAAATTTTTTATTGGCAGTCTGATATCATGCGTGATATACTGAATGACATTGCATGGTATGTTCCATAGGTTTTCACTTGTTAACATCCAAAACTTCTCAGACCACACATGTGGCTATATTTTACCCCATTGATTTTTTTTTTTTTTTGAGACAGGATTTCGCTCTCTATTCCAGGCTTGTACTAAACTCATTCTGTAGCCCAGACTGGCCCCGAACTCTCAGAAATCCTCCTGTATCAGCCTCCCAAGTACTGAGATTACAGGCATGTGTCTAGCTCATGTGGTGCTGGAGAGTCGAACTCAGGGACTTGAGTTTTCTGGGTAAGTGCTTTAACAGCTGAGCTATTCCTCCATACCCTACTAATTTTTAACTCAAGAGAAAAATAAGTTCTTTTGGTATACTACTGAAGAAGTAAACAAAGTCATGGGTGAGAGAGAAGTGGGGAGGGGAGAAAAAGAGAGAGAAGGGGAGAGGGGGGAGAGGAAGATGATTTCCAAGCTTTATAGCCACTATCTAATATAGACAGTGTAGATGAATTATTAAGTATCAATTTTAACCTTGGAACAACCTAGAGCACCTGATGCTGTAGTTCTGCCCACTAGTTTCCTTTCCCTGTACATAGCTCTACAAATGCGACCACTGTCATGTGGAAGGAAACTATGCCTACATGTGAAATATATTTAAAAATATATATATCATATATTATAGCTACTGTATTATATTTATTATATAAACTATACATTATATTATATATTATACATTTATTACATATATTATATTTATTGTATATATTATGTTAATTATACTGTATTATATTTAACGTAAAAGGCTGGTAAGCCTATTTGGTACAAGGAAGGGTTTGAGGTAGAAGCTACAGACATTTCGTCTTCCCCAGCTTAGGCACTCATCCCCAAAGTGGCTCCAAAGTTAGCTAATGATAATTCACAATTGTCTTTTTCCCTAGAGAATTGCTCCCAGTAAAAAAAAAAAAAAAAACAATTCACCTTTCAAACTATAAAAGTCCCTAGTCCCACCACCTAATCAGGGGCAGACCTTAGACGGTGATCACTTCACACAGGGTATGAAAAGGGAGCCCTTTGCTTCAAAGAGGAACTAACTCTGAGGCGTTGTTTTTGCTCAGAAATTCTCAGTGGCATTTAAGTGAACTTCATCTCTGCCAGGACCATATAATTGTTTAATGTTTAATCCTTACCCTCTCCTGCACTGTCACCATTCTCCTTCTGAGGCAGTTCCAATAAATCAATAAATTTGGTTTTATTTGCCTCTACTTCCAAGAGTCCCAACTCAAAACAATTGATGTATTTTGTGCATTTCCTGGATTGATATGAAAAACCTTTTTTAAAGATCTGTAATCATATTTTATTTATGCTTTTTAGTTACAGAACATTGTGTTTGTATAGGCTGACTACATACAGTACTTGCTTTGCTTTGATGTGTGTTTGATCTGGTAATCTGAATTTTACGATAATGAATTACCATCATAAACTATTATGCTGGGTGTGGTGGTACAAATGTGTAATCCCAGCACTCAGCAAAGAAACTGAGATAGGGGGATTGCCATTCAAGGCCAGCTTACACAGCGAGATTAAGACCAGCATAAACTACAGAGTGAGACC
The DNA here is from genome assembly GCA_004027205.1 of Ctenodactylus gundi. Classification (NCBI taxonomy): domain Eukaryota; kingdom Metazoa; phylum Chordata; class Mammalia; order Rodentia; family Ctenodactylidae; genus Ctenodactylus; species Ctenodactylus gundi. The sequence goes on from PVKB01000149.1 coordinate 109,809, forward strand.
CTGTCTTAAAATAAATAAACAAAACAAAATAAAATAAAATAAATAAACTGTTATACTTAGCCTCTTATTTTGTTAAATGATGTCTATAAGCAATATCAAAATTTGAAAATTTTCTCTTTCCTATCTTCTTTCAGTTTTCTTCTCCCACAGTCAACTTCTCTTTGAATGAACAGATCTATTAAATCTATGCTCACAACAAATACAACTTATGATTTAAAAGAAATGTTCAATCTGCAGCCCAGAGGGGTTTCTTTTTGTTTTTTTAAAATATGTTTCATTTTAAATACAAGACGTTTCAGTACTTGTACATGCATATTAACTCTATTATATATTTTATATGTGGCTTGAGAGCATTCTTCGTTCATGAAACCAAGGGCAAAAGAAGGCGGCGGGTTTGTGGCTTGGATCTGTTTTGGTCTCAAATATTCCCAAAAGTCCAATGTTTGGAAAGTGACTGGATTGTGGAGTGCTATTCCCATCTGCACATACATGCATTGAAAAGATCAGTAGTTAAATGTTCTGTTAGGAGATGCGACATGATTAGAAATGGTCTGCTGAAAGTGTGACCTTGTCCTTGGAGTCTCACTTCCCTGACAGTTTCCAGGACTCCATGGGATGAGAAACTGTCCTCCACCAAAGACCCTTGCACTACAGCCTTTCTATCTTGGAGGAGCCAACTATGATTTCTAAAATCTGTAAGCCAAAAATAACCTCTCCTCCTTTAATTCTTAGATGCCAATTGTTTTGTCCTAGCAAAAGGAAAGCGACTAATAACAGATTTTGTTACCAAAAGCGGACCACTGCTGCAACTATACATGTCTATGTGCTTTAAAAGTCTTTGGAATTGGTTGAGAGAACAATCTGAAGATTTGGAGATACTGCCTTGTTTTAGTTCTTTTCTAGTTGCTCTGAGAAAATACTCAACATCCAGTATTTAAAGGAGGAAAGATTATTTTTTAGCTCATAGCTTCAGAGTTTCACACAGTCTGTTCACAGACAGCCCGTAACAGCAAAAGCAGTTGTCAGAGGCTGGAGAGCAGCACACCAGCATTGCAAACAGAAGGTAAGTGGCTCAAGAGTCAAGCCAATGTCTTCAGGCATTGCTTGATCTTTCTCAGACAGACACTGCAACTTTGTTTATTCTTCCTTCCTTTAATTACTTCAAGTTATCAGTTGGGACCCCCACCCCCACGCCTGGGGGGTACCCCTCCCTCATTTACTGGCGTAAAAGTCAACAAAACACTGCTAAAAGCTCTGCCTTGGGCCATTCCCATCTCAACAAGTTGACACAAGCTTTCCAGTCAAGCCAGGAGCATCTACCCCTTCCAGGCAGGTCCTACTTCCCAATAATACAGTTATCCCATTACATCCAAACACATGAGGCTTTTGGGGGACATCCCAGCATTGCTAGAGCCATAGCATGGCTAAAGATGTCCTAGAATATTGTAAGCTGAACTTGATGGGAGATTCTGGAGATCAGAGAAACAGAAAGCTAGAGAGAAATACAGATATAAAAACAGGATGAAGAGTTTTAAAATGAAAAGGGATATTCTATTGGAAATTGAATCAGAAGCCATATGTGTTACACTGGCAAAAAAGTCTGTTTTGAGAATTTGCCTGAAACTGAGATTAAGGGCAGTAGACTAAGATAGGATAGAGGAAATTTCAAGGCCAGCCCAATGATGAGCCTGTAATAAGAGTACCATCGAGGCTTTAACTCAGAACTGAAAATCAGGAGTTAACAATAAAGCCAAAAGATGCAAAATGTATGCAGCCTTCAGAATGAAGGCTATGGAGAGCATGGTTGCTGAAAAAAGTTACATTAAAAAGAGGGCATGTACTTTGCATCAGGACAGTGGAAGAGATGGCTTGAAGGCCTCCCAGGAATTGGCAAAACCCTACTCTTCACAAGATCAAGGCTTTTAAAGACATTGCTTTGAGAAAGGAAGCCAAAGGCATATGTAAAGGCAACTAGGGAATTGTTTGCCTAAGTTCAACTGTTCAAGCACTCAGAGATCACTGTAGCCATGTCCCGTGGGTTCTTAGCTACTGCTTGAGCCAGCAGATTATAGTGTTATCCACATGGTATTGGTTTTTTAAACATGCAGAATCAAAGAATTATGGGGTCATTGAGGCTTTCAACCAGATTTCAAAAGACCTGGCAAGCCCAGCAAAAATGTGTGACAGGGTCACAGTCCTTGCCAGGTGCCCTTTATAAGGTGGTGGACGTCTTAAATACTTTCTCATTGCTGGGATATAGTATCCAACATCCATAACTTCAGAGAGGGAAGGTTTATTTTAGCTCACATTTCAGAGGTCTATGTCTATTCATAGTCATCTGGCAATGGCAGCACTGTGGAAAGGTCTAGCAGAGAACAGCTGCTCAAAGCAACCAAAGAGGCAGAAGCAAGGGAAAGAGGGTAACTTTCCAGCAATACCCTCGCAGATCTGCCAAATCTTCAGTAATCTGCCCCTCCTGACAAGGCCCCATCTCCTAATAAAGCACTCCTAATTTTTCCTCAACAAGTGGTGCTTCTCCTGTGTGATACTGTCTCCCTCAGTTATAATAGGAAAGCCCAAGCTGAAGTGGTTTTAGGTAGGAAGGAAGACACTGGCAATTAACCTAGACATCACGTGTGCTACACTTTGGCTCTGTTCCGAGACTTTCTCTGAAACTGAGGTTAAGAGAGGTGGACCAAATAATCTGGTATAGAAAATTTGAGACAATATCACACAGGAGAAGCACCACTTGTTGAAGAAAAATGAGGAGTGCTTTATTAATCAGAAACTGAGAATGGCTCATGCCCCAAAGAATTCTCAGTGCCAAAGCAAGGGGAGTGGGTATTCAGTGGGGTTTATACAGGAAAAACCCACTAGAATGGGAAGGATCACAGGAACAAAAGGGAAGCAGGGAAGAATAATTAGCGGTAGGTTTACAGAATTAAATAACAATAACTAACAATGGCAAGAATCTAGCAGTGATTTGATAGCAGTCTGGAGGCAGGGGATCAGCAGAGAGTGAGTCACCAGGTCAAGAGGCAGCTACCTAGGAAAGGTGACAGGGCAAAGAGGACATCAAGAAAAATCTAACATGGTGGAGCTCTTGTCACTTCTTTACAATCTGCATTTCTATCAGCATCATGGCTTTCTGAGCTCTGACCACAATCTCCCATTGTTTGGTTTGCAGTATTCTACAGCTTCTCTAGCTGATGTCTCCAAAGTTTTCTAAATGACTCCCTCGAACCAATTCCTAAAGATTTCAAAACATAGTACTGGATGAAGTCACAGCAAAAACACCACTTCTTGGGTACCAGTTTCTATCTTAGTCACTTTCTTGTTGTTGGGACATAACCCCTAATACATGACTTAAGGGAGGAAAGGTTTAGTTCCACTCACATTTCAGAGGTGTCAGTCTGTGGTTGGCTGTCAAGGGCAACATGGAAGAAGAGTCCGTCAGAGAGCAGCTGATCGGGGCATCACAAGAAAAAGAAAAGAGTTTGAAGGAAAGATGTGGCAAAAGCATAACTTTTCAGACTACACCCTCAGTGATCTACCACATTCTCAGTAATCCGCCCCTTCCAACCAGGCCCCGGCTCCTAACAGCACATCAAATCCACAGGTAGTCCACAATATTCAAACTGATGATGCTTGTGTGGGACACTCTTGATCCAACGTTGAACAGTAACAGAGCATGAAACTGTGAGGCAAAGCCAAAAGCAGCGTGGAAACCCCAACAGGCTGAAGGCACCAGGAATGCGGAATATATGTAGAGAAACCCCACAGGAAGTGAGTGAAGCTACCCCAAGAAAGAGATCAAGAGGGCTACAGGCAGCAGTGCCCAAAACTTTTGCAGTGAACACCTTACCATACACTTCCCTAGGCACTGTATATGAAAGTATGGGATTTAATATTTGCCTTGCTGGGTGTTAGTCTTGATTTTTGTCTCATTCCTTTCTATTCTATTTTTCCCTATAGGTATAGGCATGTTTATACTCTTATTGTATACTGGAAGCATACAATACTTTTTGACTTTCTACAGACTAAAAGTTTGGTTTAAGTCTTAGAGGAGACTTTGGATTTGGACTGTTTAGCAATTTTAAAACTGTTAAGACCTTGGCAATTTTAAAAAGCGGACTAAATGCATTTTGCATACTGAGATGGCTATGACCCTATTGGAGCCAGAGGCAGAATGTTATGTTTAGATCTAAAATGTTCCCCCTAGCTATCCTGTTTGAAAAGTGACTGTGTTGTGGGGCTGCTATATCATTAGTGGATGTACCAAGTGATGAGCTCATCAGCTAAATACCCTGCTAGGAGAAGAAGCCTGGTTGGAAGCCAGGCCCTGGGACCATGAACTAGGTGTATTTTCCCCTAGTTTTTCCTTTCTTTCTTTGCTTCCTCGCTGCCTTACAATAAGCAGCTGTCCTCAATCAGCCACCCTTCACCATGTCCCTTCTACCTTTGATCCAGCCAACCATGAACTGAATCTTAAAAACTGTGAGCCACCACAAGCCTCTCCTTTAGGCTGGGGGTATCAAGTAGATGTCAGGTGACCAAATCACTAATACACAAACTATACTTTGTGATTCAATTCACTTTTTCTGTGGTATACTCTTCATAAGCACAGAAACCAAATTTCTTGACTTCTTGCATATTATAAGACTATATAAAAATTAGTGAGTGGTATATTTTATATCAAATAATCTTTAAGAATTGCTTTACTATCTTAGAACTGAGTGGTGTTCTCAAGAAATCTAATGCTAGTATGATTTATAACTTGACTTTCTCTGGCTAGCTACAAAAGAATTCCTACTTTCTGAAATCAAATGCTTCTACAAAGACTCACTCTAATTTCAGAGATTTCTTCTCATTTGTGCTCAATATATTCTAACAATCTAAATATGCCACTTTTTTTTTTTGCTTCTAGGAGATTTTCTTATGTGAATACAATACATATACTCACACAGGGTATGCACACATACCATTTCTTCTATCTAAACTCTTGTTATCTGAACTCTCTCTATCAGAACTTAGGTCAATATTTAAGGAAAGATTTTGCCATCTTAACTGTGACATTATAATTTATAATACATACACACATATCATCCTGTTTTCTGGCATATAGCTCCTCAGATGCTTGAAAAGGACTGAGTATGTATCTCAGTGGAAGATCACTTGCCTAGCATGTGCAAGACCCTGGGTTCGATCCCCAGCCCCACACACGGGACCACAAGGCACAAAACAAACAAAAAATTCTAATATGAAAATTTTAAGGCAAAAAACTCTTGAAAATTCAAAAGCAATGGAAGAAATGAATGTGTTTTGTGTACTAATGAACTGAACAGTGGCTGGCAGCCCCTAGATAGTGTCAGGATTAGGGCCAGTACCTATCTAGAACTAAAGGATTGAAACTCTCAATTGAACCCTCAATTTCAAAAGGCAAAAAAGCAAGTGAAAGTTAAGTTGACCACCAATGGCCAAGGATCTAACTCATGGCTATATAATGAAGCTTCCATAAAACCCCAAGAGGGCTGTATTTGGAAAGCTTTCAAATACCTGATCATTTGGAGGTTTGTAAAGCACGACAAGCCTGAAGGGGACATGAAGTTACACTCCATCCTTCTGTATTCTACACTGGGCAACTTTTCTCGTGGTTCACTGTATCCCCTGTAATATTTATAACCCAACAAATGTAAGTGTCTTTTTGAGTTCTATGAACTACTCTACAAAATTAATAAATCCTGAGAAAGCGGTCATGGGAACCCCAATTTGTAGCTGGTTTGTCATAGCACAAGGTCACCCTATACTTGTCACTGACATTTGCAATGGGAGGGGAGCAGGCTTGTGGGAAAATATAAAATATATACTTTTTAAAGGTCTTCTACTTAGGTCTTTGAGCTATTTTGAATTGGACTTTGTGTGAATAGGAGACTTGTTTTCTACAAGTGGATATCCAGTCTCCACAGCAACATTTGTAAAAGAGACTGACTTTTCTCCACCATGTATTTTTGATTCCTTTGTCCACGATCAGATCACTATAGGTGGGTGCATTTGTTTCTGTGTCCTCCATTCAGTTCCAGTGATCTATGTGTCTGTCCACTTTTTGCCGGTACCGTGCTGCTTTCATTGCGGCTTTGTAGTATAACTGAAATTGAGTGTTGTGATGCCTCCAGTCTTGCACAATATTCTTGGTCTTTTATGTTTCCATACGAATTTTTGGATTTTTTTCTGGTTCAATAAAGAATATTACTGGTATTTGGAGGAAGGGCTAGATCTGTAGATCTCTTTTGGTAATATGACCATTCTGATATTAATACTGCTATTCCACAAACCTGGGAGATCTTCTCATCTTAGTGTCTTCTTCCATTGTTCTTTTCAGTTGTTTGAAATCTTCATTGCCAAGGTCCTTTGCCTTGTTAATCAGGTTGAGCTATAGGTATTTTACCTGAAGTTATTGTGAGTGGAATTGTTTTCTTTCCCAGGTGCTCCATTACTAGTGAATAGAAAAACTACTGATTATTTTTAATGTTGATTTTCTTCTATCCCACGTATTGCTAAATTCATTTATCAGTCTTTTGGCAGGGTCTTTAAGGCTTTTCTAAGTAAAAGATCCTACCATCTACAAACAAGGATACTTTGACTTCTTCCTTTTCCATTTGTACCCTCTTTATTTTTTTCTTTTGTCTAATTTCTCTAGACAAAATTTAAAGACTATATTGAGTGGACATTCCTGTCTCATTCCTGAGTCTCTTCTCAGTGTTACTTCTGCTGTATGTGAAATGGATTCATTGTGCACTGGTTATCAACTGGTTCATAACCAATGAGACAGGACAGTCCCCAGCCCTCAACACACACACACACACACACACACACAAAGACACACTCACACACTAATAAAACTTACTTAAGTCCAATTCATTGCAGTTAAATAGTCAAAGCCTGCAAATGTCCAGAATCCACTGGGAACTAGTTCCCTGAGGAAAGCTGCCTTGGATAGATCAATCTCAACTGCGACATCTCACTTGCTATGAAACAGAGGAAAGCAGTCACCTAGATTCCACCTACTGAGGAACTCTAAATCTCTGGGCTCAACCATTAAAGATATATTGTTTTTAGTGGTGCCGGAAGAGCCATGGCTGTTCAGAACAGTTGTTTCTCTTTTCAGATTTTTTCATTCCCAGCATGTTTTATAGTCATTCTTGAGAATTATAAGCAAGACTGGGAATGAGGGGATTGGACCTATACTGGACCACCTAAACCTGTCTTCATTTATATCATTTTATTACCTTTTTCTTCTCTCTCTCTTTCTATCCTTCTCCCTGATACACACAAACCACAAACACACAGAGACATATACACACAGACCCAGGCACCCTGAGTAGAAGTCACTGTATTCTTTAGCCACAGGGAAGCCTGATATTCTAGTTGTAGTTGAATAGGTCATTACTATACAGTTTTAGTAGGACAGGTTTCTACTGATTCCATGATGTCAAAAGATAATAAATAACCCTTAAACAGCTTTTCCTTCTTATCACAATCCTTTCTTGTGGGGTGTATATGATGGACCACCAATCAACCTTTAGGACTGTTCTTCTCAAAGTAACTGTAACAACCACTTTACTTCAATTTACTTTATTCTTTTTGTAATCTATAAAAACTCAATACTCTCAGATGGTGCCTGAGGGACCACTAATTCTTGGTGGCTGAAACTGATTCCCTCCTGATGCTCATTCTCATGCCTGGGTACCTCAATTTGCTGAATGTTTCACACACTTCTACCTTTTCCATCCTCTTCGGTTATCAAATATCTTTTCCCTGAACTTCTTTTCTTTACCTTGAGCTCTTATTCATAAGCAAAAGTTAGTTCATTGTATCTTTTCATCTACTGAATTTGATCAATTTTTTCTTGTATCTAACTTTTAAAGTAGAATCTCAAGCACAAGCCCTTCAGTTTGACTCCCCAGCACCATAAAAACCAAGTGTGGTATAATCCCAGTACTCAGGAAGCTGAGGCAGGAGGACTGCTGTGAGTTCTAGGCTAGCCTGAGCACCATAGTGAGTCCAGGACCAGCCTAAACTAAAGAGTAAGACCTGTTATAAGTATATATAATAAATAAAGACTTTAAAATATGACCATTTAAAATTACTTTTCTCTAAGCACCAAGAATTTCAATGTGTATTGTCAGTATCACTGAGTTTGTGACACTGTCTGACTTCCATTGTGATTTCTTTAATACCTCATAGAAATTATGAGATATGTTGTATAATTTCCTTTTACTTAGAGGGTTCCTAGATCATTACTATTATTTTCTAATTAAATTGAAGGCAAAAACCATATTTTATGATTTAAATTCTTTTCCATATAGTCTATTTTATGACCTAGCATACAGACCGTCTTGAATTTACCATGTACCCATGAAAGCAAGGATTTTGTAGTTGTTAAATACAATGTTCTATAATTATCACCTAGATTGTAAGAATGATAGAATAATTTTCCCAAAATATATAAATATTTTAATCTCCAGAATCTGCATATATGTTAAAGCAGAATCGTTGGTGTAAGTTAACATCATTAACATGGGATGGAGAAATTAGCCTGGATCATCTGGTTAGGTCTGAAGAGATCAAATGGATATGCAGAAGATGAAAGCTTTAGGATCAAAGGAAATAAGGAAATCAAAGTAAAAGAGAAAAAATTAAATACAACTGTTAATAAACTTGTAGTTTTTTTTTAAAGGAGGGCCTTCTATAATTTGGAAAAGATAAGAAAATTAGTTGTTTCTTTTCTGAAGGCTCCAAAAGAAGCAGGGTCCTGGCAATTCCTTGATTTTGGACCTGGGGGTGGAGGGGGAACATTTTGGTCTTACAACTTCTAGCTCTATAAGACAACAATTTCTGTTGATTTAAGCTATTAAATTCAATACAGTTTGTACAGAAGTAAATACGTATACCTACGCCAAGGTCACTGACAATGTTATTAAGGTCATCTATGTCCTATTTTATTTTTGTTTGTTTTTTTCTTTAAATTTCTCCAAGAGGAGTACGAAAATCTTAGTACAGTTGTCTAATTGCCTTTTTGTCTCTTTAATTCTGACAAATTCTGCTTTATGTAAGTTGAAGCTGTGCTATTATGTACATACATAATAGTAATCCAAACACAGGTTGGATTCCCACTACAAACTCTTGTCTTAAGCAGCAGCTCACATCTCACTTGAATTCTCAAATATCTCTGAGGTCTTTTTCATCTATCCATACCTGTGGTGTTCACTAAAGAACTGTATAACATTTGTAAATAGAAGAGGGGCCTCCAATTTCTGGCTCTCTCTCCTTTGGGGCTTCTCACCTCAATTTCCGAACACTGTGCTATTAATTTTCACCAGACAGAAACTTTATATAACAGATTTAATTGCCATCCATTGGCTTTTCCTCCTGCTTCCGCTCTTCTAAGACGGATGAAAGTTAAGCACTTAGCTCACATCTTTTCTGCAGTCACTGACCCTTTTCGAGGCAGGTCTGCTATTATAACCTAGCCATAGGAGTGCTATCGTCTTACGTTCCAGGTCCTGTCCACCTGAGCAAAGCTTGTGTAGCTTGTGCATGTCAGCGAGTGGGGATACTTGGTGATATCTCAGAATCCCACCCACAAACTGTTGTGCAAAATTAATCTTCAGAAATTTTACTTGCATATTTATTTTTGTAAAAAATATGCCATTCCATTATTAGAAATACGTCACAAGCTTCATTTTCCTTCTCCAACATGTTGCCAATCTTTAAGAAAATGTGATATTAAAATAATCTACTTTAAGGGGAAAACATATTCTGTAGTTATTCTAATCATTTGTTAGGAATTTCACATTTTGGAAGTATTTTGTTGAGTTATTTTCTACTCTGTTTTTATTTATCTCTTTGGCTTTTTTTTTTTTTTTTTTTTTTTTTTTTTTTTTTTTTTTTTTTTTTTTTTTTTTTTTTGAGACAGGGTCTCCCTCTGCAACCAGGCCAGTATTAAACTTACTATGAGCCCAGCCTAACCTTGGGCTCGCAATCCTCCTGTCTCAGCCTCCTGAAAGTGCTGGGTGCTTAAACTGCTCTGTGGTTCCTCCAGCCCCTTCCTTTCATGTTTAACCACACATACCTGTCTTTCTCTGTTTATTGCCTTTCTTTTTTTTTTTCCTTTAAATACTCTTTATAAACAGCGGTATTTACACTTGAAAAAGAAACTTAAGTGTTTAGCATTTTGTAGAACCAAACTGAGTACGTCATATAAAACTGCACACATAAAGGTCATTCCATGGATTTCTAAGTTATTTTCAAATAAGTCTACTATAATATCTAACTGAAAGCATTTTAAAAGTACCTACAACAATTTCCATAATTATTCTATGATCTGCGAAAGCAGCGTACAATTTATGCCGTTCTTCTTAGGAATGTTTTTGAAAGGACTGAGCACATTGTTGCTTTCATGTGCTCTGGGGGTGGTCACAATGCTGCATTATTTCCTAGGGGCCAGCTTTGTGTTACTCCAGAACATAAGATACAAGTCCTCTTTAAGACTGTATTTTAGAAATACTTAGAGGCATTATTTCAAGTAATTTTGAAAGATTAAAAATCTTGATAAGTTATCAAATGTAAGCCGATTCACAGAGTCCCAATTCTAGGAAGGAATATTATTAGAGTCTAAATAATTGATTTTAACATATAATTTCTTAAACTAGAACTACTAAGATATTTCATCAGGGAAAAACCCAAATTACTATGGAATTGTAAACGCTGGCCTCTATGAATATTGTTGTCTGTAGTAGTGAGAGACTTCTTTAACTACAGGTTTCATTCAATCTTTCCTGAGTCCTCTTCTAAACCAACCTGGGTCTCTTATCTGTGTCTTTGTAGAGTCAAGTTTAAAGAAGAATGTGGCTAAGTCAAGTTTAGTAAAATTCCTGCGCTCTTAGCATGTGATCATCCCTGACTTGCCCTGAGACACAATCTTTCACCTCAGCTTAGCCAGAAGTCTTTTACCCCTAGTCAGAATCCTGTCATCTCAGTTTAGTCAGAAGTCTCTTATCTTCATAGTTTTCACCCACGGACCCCGCCTACCTTCTTTTTGGCTGTAAATCCTCAGCTGTCTTTGTTGAAGTCAGTTTGGTATAATCTCTCCTTCTTACTTGAAGAAGCTATTTCAGTGATTCTTGTGCAATTGATTTTAGTGTCTTTAACAAAGTATCTTAAATAGACTAATATCATTTTAGGGCTCATGGTGACTTTATTTTTTAGATGAAAGAAAAGAGAAATTATGAGTCAACAGAACTAAGCATTTCAGAGCCAGAATTAATGTTTAGAGACCATCACCAGTTCAGTCTCTTTATACTAATTTTCAAATTATACCTGTATGGTTACATATGACTTTTTTTATAAATAACATTGTTGAGCAAAACATAACTGCCCTTTTAAACCATCACATAAATAAATAATCATTCACTAAGTCATAATTAGATTTTTGGGAGTCAGAATGCATAGCAAATTCACCAGCTACTATAATTCCTCAAATGTTTCATGTTGAAAAAAAAAAAAACTGGTGCAATGGAATGTCAAAATTGTAGTCGTTGTTTTTCCTTTTTAGACTATAATCCTTTCTTCTCTTGGTCTTGTCCTAAGATCAAGCCTTTCTACTTTGCAAGCCTTTCTTCAAAGCAGTGTCAAATCTACACTCTTTCTGGCACAGCATATAGATTACTAGTAATGTGACTGAATTCTGAAAGCATCCTGTTGGAAACATAGAAGTCTAAGTGTTTTAAGGGAACAAATAAGGTAGAAAAAAAAACGGTTGACGTTTAATATATCTGTCTTGAGGAATTATCTGTGTTTCTAAACATGTTTTCTTCATTCATTTACCTAGGAAAGAAACCCTAGAGTGATTTTTAAAAATATGTAAAGTGGTGGCAAAGTACCTAAGAAATACAGTATTGAATGTTATCAAAAAATTTACTTATATCTGTGAAAACTAGAGATTTGAGAGTTTTTCCTTATTGAAAAATCCCTGATACGAAGTACTGAGGTATTGTATGGAAGGAAGTGATTTTTGTAAACAAAGTTGAATGATTTTGGGCAAAATTTTTAATTTAAAAGTAAGAGATCTTGGATAAGAGAAAGTATCCAAATTTAAAAGAATCATTAAGGTTTCTGGCTCCTTATTAATGCTACATGCCTTTTGGAAAATTAGCTACTTCCAACTTACAGTTCTCTCTTAACTGTTAAGAGATACTCAAATACAGTTACACTTACTTAGTTTGGTTATAGTAAACAAGGGAAGTACACTTGGAATACTTGGAATACAGCACAATTTACAGAGAAAACATAGGTCTTTTAGCTAACAGAGTTCCCCATCAAGTCACATATATTGTTATTTTTTTGTAGTTTAGAGATTAATCATTCTTTGACTTGAAATTATGTAATAATTATCTCTATTTTCTTTTAGATTAAAATATGACAAACTAGTCATGATAAGAAAACAGTGAATTTCATTAAATTCTTCAAGTGAGCCACCTAACTGCCCTAACTGCCTACAACTAATGAGATGGCACACATATATTTTAAACCATTTTATGTGTCTTTAATAATGCAATTAGTGTTTGTTCAAATGTTAAGTTTGGCTTTTATTATTGTTTTAATTCCTACTTTCTAATTATTCCCAATCTCTAAGTAAAAGGGTAAAATGTTTAAGAAATAAATCTAAGAGAATCAAATATTTATGGGATGAATATAAAGAAGATAATTACAGAAACTGAAAAAAATGTAGACATAATGAATAATACATAATTATATTCTTTGAAATTAATATAAACATTTATATTACACAAAAGAAAAGTAATTTTCCTCAGAGTTTAGGAGAAAAACACTAATGCAATTAAAATATGAAAATTATTTTAAATAATTATTTCACAATACGTTATTATCTCTTAAAATTTTTTTTGAATCTGTTTGTATAACTAGAAACTACTGTCTAGAAAAAATAAACCCAAGTTGGTTGTCTTACCCATAGAAAAGAATTAATTAAGCAGAAAGATAAAAGCGAATAGAATAAATGTGAATTTTTACAATGAGAATAACCTCAAACTGTTCTTAACATTTGAGGTCCAGAATTAAAACTGTTCAAACCACAAAGCTGTGTTGTCTTTAAATTCACCAAATGCCCAACATAAACATACTTCACTGTGTTCTCATCTGTTAGAGGGAGAGCTCTGATCTCTTCTTCCAAGGACACTAATGTGTTAAATGATAAACACAGGAATGTTAAAACTGTTAGAAAGCTGAGCCTGGTAGGGCAGGTATGTAATTCCAGGCGAAGGCTGAAGCAAGAGGATCACAAGTTCAAGTCTGGCGTGGGTAACTTATTGACATACTGAGATCCTGTCTCAAAAGGATTCTGATTACGGGATTTTAACCCATGATCACTTGGCCCTGACTGCTTCTCAGTACATCACGAGAAGAATATGTGATATAGAAGGCTGTTCATTTCATGGTGGCCAGAAAGAGAAAGAGGACAGGCTGGTCCTTCATATTCTTTCCAAGCACATGTGTCCACTGTCCTAACTTTCTTTCACCAGACCTAATCTCCTCAGCACTCTATCACCTCCCAAGAGCACCACAGACTGGGGACCAAGCCTTTAATACATGGGACTTTGGGAAACAATTTAAATCAAAAGTATGGCATTCCTTCCCTGTGGTCCAAATACTCATGACCCTTTCACAGTTCAAAATGCATTCAGTCTGAGCTCAAGACCAAATCTTCTGTTGGCCTCTGTTAAAAAAAAAATCAAGATAACAAGTTGTATATCTCCAAGATATCATGGCACAGGGTAAGCAATCCCACTCTAAATGGACAAAATGTGAAAATAATACCAAAAGAATTGGATCAAAACAAGACCAAAATCAAGCAGGACAAAATTATCCTACGCGCTCCTTGTCCAGCACTCAGGGTACCATATGACAGAAAAGGGTTCTCAAGAGTTTGGTCGGCCTTACCTGACGGCCACCCTGGGTGCAAGCACATGGCCTCCTCCTTGGGCTGCCCTTGCTTGTTGCTAGCTGTTTCATCTGGCAGGTTTCCCACATTCCTGACATCTCTAACTTCCTTGGCTCTCTGTTGCCACTTTAGCTTCACATTCAGGAGCAACCTGCAGGGACTTACCACCCTGTCACACACTACCTGGCCTCCTCAGCATTCCTTTAAGCCTGTTTCAATAGAATACCTAATCTATGTGAGGCAACACCAAGATTCATCAAATGGGATTATATCAAGTTAAAAAGCTTCTCTACAGCCAAGAAAACCAATAAACAGAGTGAAGAGAGAAGTGAGGGAAAGGAGAAAAAAAAGGCCAGCTACTCCTCAGACAGATGGTTATTATCTAAAATATCCAAAGAACTGAAAAAAATTAGGCTTCCCAAAATAGAAGACTCGATCAAAAACTGGCGACTGAAGTGGACATCCAGCTTTCAGAAGTCCTAATGGTCAGTAAATACATGAAAAAATGTTCAGCATCTTCAGTCACAAGAAAAATACAGATTAAAGCAACATAGATCCCATATAATTCCATTAAGAATGACCAGTATCAAGAACTCAAATCAACAACTATTGTGAAGTTGTGGATAGAAAGGAATCCTACTACATTGCTGGTTGGATGGTAAACTGGCACAACCATTATGGAAGTCAATTTTCCATTGCCGTGGCAGATAAAAGAGAGATTTTTTTAAAGAAAAAAAATGTTATTTTGGCTCATAGTTTCTGAGGTGTCAGCCTGTGGTCCCAAGTCCTGCTAATTAAGCCTGTGATAACACAATATGGCATGGCAGGAGTACATGATAGAGTAGACTGCTTACCACGCAGTGGTATGGAAGAAAGACTCAGACAAAGAGCATGTGGTCCCAAGGGCAAGCGCCCGTCCCAAACCCGACCACCTTGGCCTAATTTTTTTTTTTTCAACCTGTTCCCACCATCACTCCATCACTGCCCAAATCACCACAGTCTGGCAACCAAGCCTTTAACAGGCCTTTGGGAGATAGTGTAAATCCAAGCTACAGCAATATTCGTGGGAAGAAGACAAAAAATACACATATGATTGGTTAAAGTGGAAAATTCTTAAGTAGAAGTTGGTTTAATGGTTTCTAATTGGTTAAGCGTAAGTTTCATTGTTTATATTGTGCTGGGTTTACATTTATTTATGCATGAATTAAAGTGACCGCAGCTATGTCATTCTGTTTCCCTTTCAGTTAATGTTTTTAAAACAAATTTTATCACAGGAGCCCTATCTTTATGACATCATCAAACTTAATTACTCTGCAAACATCCCCTTCACTTCCCTTCATTTTTCTTCACTTCCCTTCTTTACTCTCCTGTTGTGGTTAGGATCTGGAGTGTCCCCCACAAGTCTCATGTATTTTAATGTTATGGATTGTCTATGGAACCGTGTAATGTTGGTGGATTTGGGTCTGGTCTGGAGAGGTGGATTGCAGGTGTTGGGATTAAAGGCATGTGAGTTAAGACTAAAGGTGTGTAGTGGCCACACCTTCGATACCTGGATGCAGGAGAGACTGAGACTGGGACTTGGACCAGTCTCGATTAGTCTCACTTGCCTTCCTGTGTGTGATGTCCTGAGAAGCTGCCTCCACCTCTCTCTCTGCCATGTACTTCAATTGCTGCCGGCCGCCCCTGAATGGACTGTGACCATCTGAAACTGTGATCTAAAATAAACCTCTCCTTTCCTAAATTTGTGCGTGTCGGGTATTAATTCGCAGCAACGAAAAGGTAACTGAGGCATCTCCTCTTTTCTCTTCCATTGTCTTCTCCTCTTCTTACCTTCCGCCTCTCTTCTTCGCCTTCTTCTCCTGTCTCTGACTGTCTGTCTGTCCCTCTGTCTGTTAGGTGACCAGATTTACTTCACCAAACACATTTACTGTGTATTCATACTCGCCTCACTCACTATAGGCCTAAAAACAGTGGAGTCAAATGACCATTGGCTAAAATCTCTGACATTCTGGGCTGAAATAAGCCCTTCTTCATCTGCATTCATTTTCTTGGATATTTTGCTACAGAAATGAAGCTAAGATATTCTTGCAACTTCTGTAGCAGTCAATAAGAATTTGTTTCCCAGAGCTAAATCCTAAAAACCACATTATCAAGCAACTGAAAAAGTTTTAAATTATCCTCCTCTGTTAGTGGCATGGAAACCAATGGCTTCAGTACACCCTGGTTACAGAGAAGGCCTGGCATACATACGAAATTTCTAAACTAGAGTTCCATGACACAGAATTATAATAGGTAACCTTAATCCTAATTATTTCATTTATTTTACTAAATTAAGTATATTTTCTATTTAAGCAATTTCTTTTAAATTTTTATCAGAAAAAGATTCATAAAATTATAGCAAAATATAAAAAGTTATAGCTTTAAAATGGTGTTTCTGAATTATTTTCATTTAATAAAGACTATCTTCTAATGTGATGCATGCAATTCCCTAAAATAATAGAATATTTGTCAAAATGCAAGTTTTTTTTTTTCTTGGTCGGAATTTAGTGTATGGTGAAATGCTCTTTTCTCCTCTGCCAACAAAAATATGTTGAAATGAGCATCGTCGTTTTTAAAATTTGAGCTTGAAAAATGATTTTAAGCAAAATGAAAGCAATATGACAATGGTATTAGTTTATGTTAAAATGCAGATTTGAGCAGATACAAAATCTACTGGAAGGTAATGGTTTTTGTTTTATAAATTTTATCATATACTCAAGCTAAGTTATGAATGCTATCTACTGTGGGTGTTTGAAGAATTTACTATGTTAGATGCCAGAAAACTTCATTTTTACTTAGTTTAAATTATTCTTGAGATCACTCTGAATCAGGAAGAGAATGAAGAATTGCACCATATTAGATATCAACAATATCTAACAATAATGATTTTGAGAAATGAATATCCTTATGTATATGATGTCACACAGTGCTGTATTGACTGCAGGGGACTTAACGGGTCTGGAAGAAGCCTGTAGTGCATTTCTATGTGCCCTACACTGCTAGAAGTCCTCTTTATGTTACTGTCCAGTAAACAATTTAAGTTCTAGGAAGCATCTCATCCAGTAACTAATAGACAGTGGGTGATTAATAAATGTCATTTTTATTCCCTCTCTGTATATAATTTTATTAGCTTAATGCTTGCTTAAATATATAATATTAAAATATTTATTTCACATTGATTATATTTAAGAATAAACTGGATTTTAAATATTTTAACAGACAAAAGCAAGCAAATCTGAGTGAAAATAATGATTCATAGCAAAAATGCTATGAAAATGCTATGCTATTCAAGAAATATTCAAATTTGGCCCAGAATTTCCTCTCATGAAGTAAAATCTGTACATAAATGAGTCAGGTGACTAGGTTAAAAGTTGGCCGTTGAAACATGGTCCCAACAGTATAGTTGCATCAGGAGTTTTTGACAATTTTATTTTGCTGAAAGAGAGACACATTATTTTTCACACAAGCCAAAAACCATGGAAATAGCTAGAAGAGAGTGAGATATAAACATATTCTTTTTCATTTTTGTCCTATGCAGGTGTTTAGCTTATTTATGCAATGAAGCAATGCAGGCTATTCACCTATTCTTTTCTCTACTCACCATGTTTTCTACAATCTGAGAGGTGAGCTTAGGTTATGCATATGCAGATATGTTACTATCTGCTCATTATTTTCAGATAAACGTCACAATTCACACACTGAGTTTTGGAAATAGTAACCATTTATTTCTGTTTTTAATGTGATAAAAGTCACCTCTGATACACAGTGATTCCACGAACACTGTGCAACAATCCTCAAAGTGAGGCTGAAACTTGACTCTCATTTATTGAAATTACGCATGCTGCAGAGCACCAGGTGTGTGCTCATTCTCCAAAACATCCTACAGCGACCAACAGGGAAACAGACATGGAAGAGGCTTAATATAAACTCTTAGTGACAGCAGCTTAGTGAGCCTGTCTCAAAATGAAAAATAAAAAAGGATCTGGGGATATGGTTCATTATGAAGTCCCTATATTCAAACTTCAGTACCTCAAAACATTTTCAATACATTGTATCTAATAATATTAAATACTTTACAAAATGATTATGAATAATTTTGCATTGATTAATGCTATTTAATAAATTGTATGTAATAACTCTAATTACTTTATAAAATTATCTATAAATTTTGGGATAAAGATAATATTTGTAAAAAGGTAGATTTACTGTTAAGAAAAATGAGGTGCATAAATTGCATTTATATCAATAACTAAAATACAACTTTCATGTAAAGTTTATACATTTTAATAAATGATCACGAACTTTTTAAACCAAACAATACCAATACCAAAAATATGTGATAATTTGTCAAGGATATTCTAGATTTTTAATGATATGTGAAATCCTTGAAAGCCACCATCATCTTTTTCAAAATAAGAAATAGCTAAATACATTGAAAATCAGTTTCTGAGATTTTTCAGAGAACTGAGGTCACAGGAAACACATATACCTGAAAACCAGGTATATGTAGAGAACAAAGATCAGTTTACTTAAGCAGATGCTAGCAGAGCCTGTAACTTGTAGGAATATCCAAGTGATTACTTCAGTTCACTGCTGGGGTACAATGGTGTGGATCAACTTAAGAGCCAAGTCCCACTATTATGGGGTTAGTTCCAACAACTCTATTAGGATCTCACGGTACAGATCAGAGAAAGAAAAAACAAAACAAAACAAAACAAAACAATAAATCCGTTTGTTTTCAGCTCAATGGAGGGGGAAGTAACAATTTGAAAGACTAGAGAATTCTTCATAACAAAGTTCTCTCCAAAAAGGAAAAAGAATATACCAGAGTCTTACTGGATTTTTTGAATAAAATTACCCAAGTCCAGATCCCCGTACCTTCCATGTCTCATCACAGGGAAGAAATGGGAAGACTGAGAAGCACGCATGAAGGTCATTACTCTTGGAATGACATAATGGAAGTATGAAAGTTGGATAATATATTAAGACTTCAATTGAATTTTAGCCCCCTGTGAGGCACCCAACTCCAGTGACCTAAATCATTTCTAAATCGTTTCTATGCATAGGCAACCGAAGAGGATGGGCTGAATCTATTATTTGAGGATAATCAGGATAACGAGAGTTGCTGAATGCATAGAGTGGATGTGACCACTGGGATAAGCATGAAGGAAACATTCTAGGCTTGAAACTCAGGTAACACCAGTTCCTAAAGACCTGTAGAGGAAGACACAACAAAACTATAGAGTATTCACTTATACGGGATAAAATGGGTACAGTGGATACACTTCCAAGTTTGACACCAGCAAGGGCTACATTGCAAGACTTTGACTTTAAAAAAAAAAAAAAAAGATAAGAAGCAACAGAAAATATCTTCTTAAAGGTAAGTGCTAAACAATTCTTTTCAAGAGATGGCCCAGTGGTAAATTAAGGATATTGTTCAACTGAGGTTAATGTGGTGGTCCTGAGTCTAAGATAATATGGGAAAGAAGGAAAAGATGACAGAGATGTGAATAAATCAAAGGACAATGAAAGATTACGACTGGAGATTGGGATAAGCTTTTGAAGTTTTAGTTCACACATTCTAGAGTGTGTTCCTGCCAATGCCGAGCTACATGTGAGAACAGGGGTGAAACTGATGGAGGAATGAGTAGCCTGTCGTACAGCAGTCCTTCGCTTTGATAGCGACACCCCTGGAACACACTGGAGAGACGAAGGGGGAATGTGACACGGGGACAACCGACATGATTATGTTAACTTGACATTGTAGTAATAAGGGGAGAGTAAAGAAACGTAATAAGGGAAATACTCTGTTCTCATGTTCTCTGTCTGATCAACTGACCCCATTTCCAGCATGAAGACTTATCAATTCTGTGATACTATATGTATATTTCCCATCTTGAAACGCATAAAGGTATTTAAAAACATAAGTTGCTTTTTTTTTTTAACTGTTTGCTTATATTTTTGGTCAGAGAGCAGTAAAAAAAAAAAAAAAAAGAATGTATACACAATGCCCCTTTTGTTACACTACTTAAGTGTCTTCCCTGTGATTTACCTGATACGTATTTTGAATTTTAAAGGAAAAAAGATTAGCTTTTTCTCAAAAGTAGATGTTAATTCATTTTAAAAAGTGACGCATGACTTAGAGTAAAACTGATTCAGAAAATTTTCAAATGTGCTTAAAAGCAATTATTGCAATTTCCTATTTTTAAAGCTAGAATGTGTGCATATTCTCTGAAATGGAATTCATGAATACCTGTTCCTATTATTTGTGGTGCTAATTTTCTGTAAAGTTGTCACAGTCCAAGGCCAGCCTGGGCTCCATAGTGAGTTTAGGACCAGTCTGGACTACAGAACGAGACCCTGTCCCAAATAAATAAATAAATAAATAAATAAATAAATAAATAAAGTTGTCACAGACACTAAATTAGCAAACACTGTGATACATTACACCCTCTCATTAGCTTGCAGTATGTTTTGGGGTCACTATAATTAATAAATTTCCCAATAAAAAGGTAAAAAAGTATGAAAACCATAGCACTAATGACACTACAAAGGACACATGTCTATATTGAAAGACGGCAAAGCATCACCGGGCTTAATATCAACCGCACACTGAGCAACTCAAAATTTTTGCCACTTGGCATAAAATTAATGCATAAGAAAGCATTTTGAGTATTAGTATTTTGGGTAACAAATTTTGGTGAGTTAGCCAAATTTTAAATATGGAATCTACAAGTAATACAGATTAGTGTATGTTGACATGAGCATGTATATATATTTATAAATATATACATATTTTAAGCAGACATATGAGAAATAAAAGCTGTGTAGTAACTCTGAGCTTGTGAGTTCTTTTCTCTTTCACTAAATATTTTTGGGAGTGGTTTTTCTATATATCCAGTGACCCAAGTTATTAGCTTAAGATACACTTGACTCTATCCATATCATTGAATGCAATTTATCATGGAGTGCTCACTCTTTCCGGTGTGGTGTGTGTGATAAGATTTCAGTTCAAATGAGGTTCAACCTGTAAGAGCAGTTTACTCGAAGGACTTGGGCAAAAGTGGAAATCATGACAAGAATCAGCAGGTCTTCCCTAAGGAACCAGAACCAAGAATTTGTGTATTTTCATCCTCTTTTCCTACTTATGTTCATTTCCATCTGTGCATTCCTATCAGTCGTACTTTTCATTAGCTTCCCCGCTTCTGTGGTGAACATCACAGAATGTCACCATTCACTTTTACTGAATGAATAAAACTCGTAAGAAAATAGATACTATTGTTTTTCACACTGATACCCACAAAACCAGAGAGTAAGAATTTTATTTGTTATTGGAAAATGCAATATTACTGTTGTGTCAATTTTTATTCTATGAATACACATAAAGAGATTTTTTTGATAACCATATCAATGGTCATTTAAACCTGAAGTGATCATAAAATAATCTATGCAGCAGTTAGATGGGGCAATCTTCCCATGTGCTTGGACACAGGAGCATCCTTCTGTTATGTATACCTAGCACCACTGTTACAAATTTACTCATCACACTAAGTAATTAAGGTACAAGAAGTGCTACTGCAAATCTGAAATTGACAGTAAAACTTTCTTAGTGCAAGTGATTTTAATTATTACAAAATAATTCATTTAGGATATTTTCTAACAAAAGTAGACAATCAAAAAGTATAATAACTCAAGCCCTTTATAAAAAAGGGGGATTTTAATTTAAAAATCACATTAGGTTTGAACATACTTTTGTTTAGTCGTCACCAGCCACTTAGGTTTGTTTGCTTGCCTCTGACTAAATCAGACACCATTTGGTTTAGTAAAAAAGGAAAAAAAAAATCTATTCAAAGCTAAACTCTGAATAAACAGAGGGGCCTCATCAGTGAAATCTCCCTTTCATGGTATACAGTGTGTTATTAAGTTCTTCTATATTGAGGAACAGTGAGTGGAGTGAATTCACTAAAACAACAGACATGTCCAGGTTCATCATATTCTAGACCCAGACATTTCCTTCCTTTGCTTATGGAAATAAAACTGGACGTGGACCTTTGGGTATAAGCCTTTACCCATTCTGCTCATTTATCTGATAAAGAGAGTTGGGAATGGTGTTTTATGCCCTAGGCTTGAGGACGTCTAGAGAAGCTGCTCTAAAG